>JAKTQW010000507.1:0-245747 GCA_030579415.1 Pichia eremophila | reverse complement strand
AATTCTTTTTACATTTATTTAATAACTAGATTGAAATCGAAAAATCGGCTTGCGGGAAGTTTTAATTTAAACTTTTCTCTTTCTAATGAATCTATTAGTATTTAATCAATGTTACTGATGGTCTCAAACTAGTTGTAAATAGATTATAGAATACACGCTTACCTAATAATTATATAAATCATTACGTAATCCACGTATTATACTTAGGAAAAATTATTTCCCCCATATATGGGGGTAATATTTTCATAGTTCTATACGCCTACTTTATATTATATATAGAATAGTATATAAAGTATAGAAGTTAATATAATAACCAACACTACATACAAACAAACACACAAACACAAACACATATATATAAACCATTAAACCATGTCTGAAACTACAACACCCACCCCGGCTGAAACAATGACATTACCATTAGAACTGCTCGATCAATGTGTTGGTAAAAAACTTCGTGTTTATCTTAGAGATCGTCACGTTTATGAAGGTACTCTTGTAGGTTTTGATGATCTGGTTAATTTAGTTATGGATAATGTTACTGAAGTTGCAGGTTCATCAGATAATTCAATATCAGATCGTATGTTAATTAGTTCAAGAACACTTACAATGCTCGCTCCTCTATAGATCCAATATACCTATGCATGTATCTAATAATATCTTTGTATAATTATAATTACTAATTAATATTATAGTCTTCTTCTCTTTTTTTATCAACAAAATGAAACTTAATTTCCATTATAACGGTACTATCTTTAGTGCTGATTTACCTGGTTCAATGACTTTAGCTGATGTTTCAGCTTATGTTGAATCAGAGACAGGTTTAGCTCCAACTCATCATAATTTAACTCATAAATTTAATATTTTGCCACCTTCTGATAAAACAACTTTAGAATCTTCAAATGTTCAAAATGATGATTGGATTATTATAACTCCTTTTGATCCAATTGCTGATAATTTATCAAAAGCTTATGAGGAAACCCCTGAATTCTTTGCTGATGTTACAATGTTATATATTAGAATTTCAATTAATGGTAAAGAATTACCTGCTTTTATAGATACTGGAGCTCAGAGATCTTTAATTACTCCTGCATTATGTGATTTATGTGATATAAAACATTTAATTGATACAAGATTTCAAATGAGGGCAAAAGGTGTTGGTGAAATGCAAAGTAATGGTAGAATTCATTCAGTTCCAATTATGATTAATAATGAATCTTGTGCAACAAGTTTAACAGTTTTAGCAATGGATGGTCCAGGAGTTTTAATTGGTTTAGATTGGATGAAAAGATTCAAAGTTAAAATCGATCTGAGTGAAAATGGTATCTTTATTGGTAATACATTTGTTGAATTCTTAAATGAATGGGAAGTTAATAAATTACAAAAGGAAAACGGTATAAAGCAAGATATGATACAGGAAGTTGTTAATAATGAAGTAAAGAAAGAAGAAAATAAATCTATTCAACCTCAATCAAATATCCCATTTCAGGCTTCAGCTCCTCCAACTCCAACCTCAACTTCAACACCAGCTCTTTCAAATGATCAAACAACTAAATTAAATACTTTAATAGATATGGGATTTGATAAATTATCAGCTCTTAATGCCTTAAAGGCATGTCGATGGAATGTTGATATGGCTGCTGGTATGTTATTCTAAGCAGTGAACACTCAAATATTTTACTCTACAAATACAATTTGCTTTAAACTTGGATGATTTAATATAACACTCTCATTTAGTCCACGCCATAACCATTCAGTTCTTTCACTACGATTAATTTCAATATTTGGTATAAATTGTTCAACAAATGATCTATCATTATGATTTGCACTTTCACTAAAACAAATAAATTCATCAAATATACTAACATTTGACCATAATTGTAATTTTCTTAAACATGCAATAACTAATGACGTTATTTGACCTCCATTATTACAATAAAGATAAATATTCCCAGAATTTCTCATTAATATTATACTTAAAATTTTATTAACTTGTTCATGTGTAATTGGTATTTGTCTATTTTTACCCTTATTCTTAACTGATGAATCAGTTGCAAAATGATAATATTTTATATTATTATCTTGTATAAATTTAATCAGATCTTCATCTTCCTTTTCATAAATTGATGTTGGTGTTAATGCTATAATTGTATTAAATTCACAAACTTTTAAAAATGGAAAATTCGCAACTATAGGTTTAGAACCTCTAGTTAAACTACTCTCTACTCTTGAATATACTGAAGGAGTGACAAATATCTGGGCTGGCATGATTGATTTAGCGTGTTTGATACAGATAAATATTGATCAATCTATAAAAACTCACAGCTAAATCAACAGTAACATGACAAAGAGAGCGTGATTACAAAAAATAATTATTTGATGGTTGAAATGCTAAATTCTTGGGCACTAATTATTACCAACCTTTTCTTCAATTAACATTAACAATGGATCCAGAAGCTATTGAAAATACATTATCTAAAGACGTTGAACACGCCGAGGGACCAAAGATTGCACAACATGATGATAAAACTGACGAATTAGTTAATTCATTAGAATCAGGTGTTGATAAAGCTTATAATTCAATTCAAGAATCAACAATTAATGGTATTAGTAAATTTCAAGCCTTAGTTAATGATAAATTACCTGAGTTACAGAAACAATGGAATGATGTTAAAATTCCAGATGTTAAATTACCTGAAGTTAAATTACCTGAAGTTAAATTACCTGAAGTTAAATTACCTGAAAAATTAGATACTTATCTTAATGAAGAAAATATTAATAATTTAAAACTAAAGAGTAATGAAATATTAACTAAATATGGTGAAAATACAAATAAAGTATTAGATAGTCTTGATAATGATTTAGAGAAAATTGAAAATATGACAATTGAATATGCACAACAAATTGGTGGTCAAATTGGCTCATTTTTTAAACCAACAGCAACTACTGATAATACTGAAAAATCCGAAAATTCAACTTCTTCATGGAATTGGTCATCTTGGAGTAAACAACTATCTGAATTAGTTGTTGGTGAATCACCAGAATCCGTTTTATCTAAAGAGACGAAATCAGAACTTCTGTTTAGTTTACCACAAGGTATTAGTCCAGGAACCAGAGCAGAAAGTCAAGTTCATGAACTTCAAAGTGATTCCTCATTATATTTATCAAGTGTGAAGGAAGGACTTTTCAAAGATTATAAATTAACTGAAGAAGAAACAAAGGAAATTTCACAACTCTCATCAAACGATTCATTACATCTCATGCAAGTATTTAAAAAAGTAGTGAAATCAAATGAAGAAGGTGCAGATGCAAGTGCAGAAGCAAATAAAATATCAGAAGATGATTTTTGGAAGGTTTATTTTGGTAAAAGAGCTGAAATTATTAAAGATGAACAAAAGAGAAGAGAACTTTTAAATAAGAGTACAAGTGAAAATAATGAAGAAGATGAAGAAGAATTCAACTGGGATGATGAATAGTGGAAGTTCTTTTGTATTGCAATTCATATATCTATCTAATACCAATACTACCAACGCTATATAATATTAACTAAAGAGAAGATAGTACGTTTAATCACATAATTACGTAACACATGGGAATAGTTGTAGATATGACTATAATACATTACACTCTCATTAAATATCCCATCAAAGAAATACCTACTGTCCTGTAGTTCAGAAACAAATACATTTCATTTACTTTACACTATATATAATATATAATACAAAACCCACTCATGAAGAATAGTAACCTCTAATCAGTGAGTGATCAGTCCATCAAAAGATAAAGATAAGCGAACAGAAATTTTATCACTGAAATCAATGCACGTTTTTAAATGGGTGGCAAATCAGTAAAGGAGGGAGTTTAATATAGGCCTTTTTTCTATTCTATTAACAGAGTAAATTTATACGTTATATGGAGACTACCAACTCTGGAGTTGCACAGAGATCTTTAATACGGCAGCTGCGTGATGCTGAAGCTATTTTTCAAAGTTTGGATGATATAGTAGATAATAAAATATCATCTATTCCAACTTCAAAACTTTTCAGTAGTTTGAAAACATGCGTTGAACATTTCTTATTATTATCTGATGAAGTTGATAATAAATCTATGGATATTCTCGGTATTGAATTCGTTAAGGAAATGTATTCAGATTATACTGCTGCTAGAAAATTATTAGAAAAATGTGTTAATATTGATAAAAATAATAATGAGTTGAAAATCTTTGAGAATGTCATAAATGTTCACAGCAAAAGATTCAAGGAAATCAAAGCTTATATCTCCAAACAAAATTATAATAATAGTATACATTCTAGACTTAACATGTTGATTAATGGTGGATTGATTGTTGAAAAATCTAAAATTATTGAAAATTTATCATCAAATTCTAAAATAACAAACACTAATACCGCTAATGATTACATGAAATCATCTATTCAACCATTACAAATTTCTGATAGACCAAGATCTATATCACCTTCACCAATACCAAATGAAAATGAAAAGTTATTGAATTATTATTCTTCATTATCGCATATTAATATCGAAACAATGATAAATATTTCATATAAGTTTAATAATTCGGTATTGATAATTGATTTTAGACCACAAATGATGTTTGAGAAAGATCATATTTCCATTTTTTCAAATGTTGTAAATATAGATCCCGTCTCTGTTAAACCATCATATACAATTGATGATATTTCCCTTCATTCATTTTTAATTAGTAATAAAGCACAGAAGGAACGTTTTCTTAAACTACCTACTTTTGATTTGGTTATAATAGTTGATCAAAACTCCTTTCAATTTAATTTATCAAATGAATTAAAGAACCTTATATTAATATTGTATGAGAAAAATAGAGATCCACAATTCAAACCGAAAAGAAAACCAATCTTTCTGGAAGGTGGCTTTAATCAATGGAAACATTTCATGAATAATGAACCAAATAGCTTAGCTTCAAAGACTATTTCCCCTATGATCCCAATGACAAGCGGTAATTCAGCCAATATGAACAATATAGATACCCAAGTAATGAAACCAACAATATCAAGGTCAAGATCACCAATAAGTTATACGACAAATGAGAGAGCGAACAATACCAGCGATGATTATGATTTCATTAATACTATGAACAAATATAACAGCAGTAACTATTCACTTGGTAGCTATACTTCTCAACAAAAATTAAGTTCAGATTCTGCATATTCAGATTGTTATCATTATTCTATAAGATCATCTAACAGAACAAGATCACCTTCACCAACGTTCAAAAGAACAAATCCCTTAGATTTAAAGAAACCAAAGATCCCCGAGAAACCTACTAATTATAATACTTTATCTTCAATTGAAAAAATTGATAAATTATCCCCTATAATTATTTCAGGTTTAGTTAATTTGGGCAATTCTTGTTATTTAAATGCTTCCCTGCAATGTTTAATTGGAACCAATGATTTATCAACATACATATTGCAAGATTCATATCAAAATCAAATTTCTAAAACTTCAAAATCAAGTTCTGGTGGAAAATTAACTAAGGAATATCATAAATTGCTCGAAACGATGGCATTGAATACAAAGTTGAAAAAATCTACTAATCCAGAAATTTTTAAGAAAACTGTTGGTAAATTCAATTCATTATTTGATAATTATGACCAACAAGATTCTGCAGAGTTTTTACATTTCATCTTAGATTCTATTCATGAAGATTTGAATTGGGCTGCAAGTAAAAATCCATTACCAGAAGTAACAGATGAAGATGAGAAAAATAGGGAAATCTTACCAATTAGATTAGCCTCAACAATTGAATGGGAAAGATATCTTATAACTAATTACTCATCAATTGTTGAAATTTTCGCTGGACAATATGCATCAAGACTTGAATGTACAAATTGTTACAGAACATCAACAACTTATATACCCTTTAATATGCTTTCAGTTCCAATACCAAACAATAAAACACAGATGAACATATACGATTGTATTAATAATTTTGTATCACTTGAGATTTTAACAGGTGATAATGCATGGAAATGTCCCTCGTGTCAGAAAAGTAAAAGTACTAAAAAACAGTTAACAATTACCAGATTGCCTAAAGTTTTAATTATTCATCTGGAGAGATTTTCAGTCAATAATAGATACGAATTTGTGAAAAACAACAAAACAATTGATATACCAACCAGTTTAAAAATGGATACGTACATTCCAAAGGTAAAAGATCTGGAAGAACAAAGAAAATTAAAAATTTTCCCAACTAGAGGTCAAGAAGGTAATTTTGAATATAGATTAAGTGGAATTGTTAGACATTATGGGACATTGAACAGTGGACATTATACCGCCGATGTGAGAGAAAGTAACAAATGGATTAAATTTGATGATGACAAGATAGGATTGAGCAATGTGGGTAAAGCTCCTGAGAGTGATGGAAGTGCATATATCTGCTTCTATGAAAAAATAGGATAGAAATAATTAAAATAGAAACATTAACACATATATTATTTATAGAAAAAGCTAGATAAATCATTAAAATATCAATAAATTTCAAAATGAACGTTAAACGTCAAAAAAATATTTTTTTTCACATTCAAATTCTTTAATCTGTAGAATTCCTTCATTCGGCATAAGGGGAGGTGCGCGTGTGGTGCCCTATTTAGGTTTGATTTATTTGCGGTTTTTTACTATTGACTGTGACTGTCAAAATTGGTAAAATAATTAGAGAAAACACAAAAAACCTAAAACGACGCACACTTTCCCAATTGGGTAAAAAGGGTAGAAGTAACGTTAAATTGATGCAATTTGTTCCCAATTAGGCTTATCTACATTTGATTTTGATTTACATACCTTTTTTAACTTATTTTTAGTTTCAATTACATTCCTATTATCGTTAAGTGTTATCTTATTATTCTTTTTCCACTTGACTTGTACCATTTTATTTCATTTGTTTCATTTTATCTTATATAAATTTTTATGAAATTTCCGAGTTTGTTATATTTACATATTATTAAAATTTCTATTAGCCCCTCTCGTAGTCCCTATATTTATAAATATCTACTCTTCGGAGTTTCTTACTTTGTAATCTTAGTTTTATTTAATTAAGACTATAACCTTTACTAAGTCAAATTCCATAAAAAGTATCTTAGAATACTCATTTTGACTATATTTGAAAATTAGTCTTTTGTTTTGATATTTATTGAATTAATATATCATTCCGAAAATCTTTTTATATTTACACTTTTTTATTTTGAATTCATTAAGTCAGAAGATTTTAACTAATATTTCTGATAATATAATCAACTTAAATCAATCACATTTTGAGTAATAACAAATTTAACAATAGATCAAATAGTAAGTATTCCGCAATGATATCCTATTATTTTTTTCCCTACAAGAACCAAATACTAATCTCTTCTATATTTTTACAGTCTATCATATCTTTGTTAAGTTCAATATATTTCATTTAATTTCATTTAAGATAACTAAAAACGTTACTTTGATTTCAAATTTTTGTTCATTTTTTTAAAAAATAGTTTCATTTGTTTGATACACTTTTCATTTGTAACCTTAAATTTACCTTACTTGATTCAAACCAATATATTATACAAACTCATTTTAATTTAAGTTCAAAATACTTTTTATTCTATCAAATATTATATTATTGAGCTTTTGAAATTGGTATAAATTCTTAGAGCCCGAGTTTTGTATTATAACATCATATATTATTATTCATTTATCTTGATTATATAAAACTTAGACGGATATCTCTCCATATTTCAAAGCTTTAGTTGATTAAAAAAAAACATAATTTCCCAATATTAATTATAAAATAATGTCACAAGACCATATTAACTCATCTGAAGAATTCTCTGATTTCAACACTGAAAATTTAAATAATATGGACTCTGCTCCAACTTCCCCTGAAACAGATAGAGGTTCTACACCTACTTCAACAACTTCAACTAATGCGACTTCAATTACCGATATCAAACCAGAAATTTCTAAAACTTCATTAAATATTGTTGAATCATCATCAATGACAAAATCCATTTCTTCACAAACCATAAGTACAGTTTCTCTTGAAACTTTAAAACCTTCAAAGGCTGAAAGGAAAGAAAAAAAGGAAAAGGAAAAGAAGGAAAAGAAAGAGAAAAAGACTCCACGTATCATTAATTTTGCAAGTGGTGTTTCAACTTCTGTTCCTTTAACTGGTGAAAGACCTAAACCTGATGCACATACTTCCATGGATGATGATGTTTTATTAGCAATTTTTATTATTCTTTTTGATCATGATCCAGAAAGTCAAGGTATGACTGTTAAACAAATTTGTGATATATTAGTTGAAAAACATCCAGATATGTCTAAATTATCATCGAAAACTTCTAATTTGGTTAGTGCTAAACTGAATGCCTATGTTAAAAAAGTTGAAAAGGGTGATTCATCAATTCACTATGCTTTATCAAGAGATTGGGCAGATTCTTCCCCAAAGAGAATGGTATATGTTTATCGTGGTATTTTATCACCAGAATATCCAGCATATGTTCAAAAGATTATTGAACAACATAGAGAAAGAGATGCAGCAGCAACTGCTGCTAAATTAATTCAAAGTTCATCACAAACTAATCTTCAATCAACTTCTGATGCTGATATGATGAATATGAATAATGGTTTCAATCCTGCTGATTCCGAGAAAACTGATTTTGAATTGGATATGAATGATTCCAACCTTGTTTATACATCAAAATTGAAATCATCCGATTCAAATTTATCAGATTTGAGTAAGGTACGTAATGGTAATTTATCTTCTCTACAATCAATATCACCTGCTGGACTTCAATTGAATAAAGTTTCACCTTTCTCCAATGGTACACTTGATTTTGGATTTCCTCAATTATCAGTTCCATATTCTGTTGCTCCGGTGACTGCATCCCTGAATATTACAGCACCAATTGATGAAAAAATGACTACATCAGATTCATATAATGGGGATTTTATTGTTAGTAAAAATCAAGAATATTTAACATCAGTTCCTGATTCTGATAATGATGATGATGTATATAGCTCACTCAAGGTTGATTTTGAAGATGATGATGACGATGATGATGACAGTCTATACCAAAATCATGGATACTTTAGACGTGGTTCAGATATTGTCACAGAAAGAGTTCCATTTGGTTTTACAAAAAGATCAAAATCAATCAGTTTTGTTAATAAGAGATCAAAACGTAATTCATCATCTTCTGATATGGACCAAGGCAAACATAATGAAAGTCCAAAAAGAATAGTAACAGCAGCTGCTCTTACACCTAGAGTCCCAAGAAAACAATCATTTGCAAATACACCTAACGCCGCTGCAGCGGTTGCTGCTTTAAGAGTTGTAGCACTTGGATCATATAGTGGTGTGCAAAGTGATGCAGTTCATACAATAACTAGTTCAATTATGACTGATACCTCTATCGAACCTTCAATAAGTGCCAAATGGCTGGAAACTGTTAGATCTGGATTTTTGAATCAAGATATTGAAAGTCCTGAAAATGTCTCTCTGGCTGAACTTGATACATTATTCACTTGATAAAATTATAATTATTTTTTATCTAGTTTGTTGGTCTAAACTCAACAATTTCATAATACCTAACTTCAAAAAAAAATGAACTAAACAGTTTGGTTTGGAGATGATTATGGATTTATAATATTGTTCCATCTCTTTACTCTTGTGTTCAAGTTTGAATAAAAAAAATAAAAAAAAATAACTAGATTGTTTACCGCTAGTTTCTGGTTTGGGGACACTTTGTCAAATGGTGATTTTTATATATTATAATATGGGCTTTTTCTTCAATTAGTATCAAAAGAATGTATTCATCACAATATTTTTCAATTTTCCACTTTTTAATGTTAATGATCTGTTGTGTTTTAATGCTTTTCTTTCACTTCTTCTCTTCTCTTCATATTGATAAAAATAGATATTATTTTTACAATATTTTACTTTTGTATTTTTGGCTGATGCTATGTGTATTTTACAGTTTACATACTTTTTAATATTCCAGTATCTTTATACTTTACTTACGGATTAATTTATTAATTATTACTTTAACATCGAGGTATATGAACTTTGAGAGGCAAATAAATTCAAGTCAAAGTTGTAAACCCCGTGTAAAACGCGTCATAAAAATGTCTTTGCATGAACAAAAAGTATTTCATTAAGTTGTTCAAATCTTTCTACTGAAGATACGCTATTTGATATATAAAGTATAAATAATAATAACAAAGACTTGGTTATAAGATATATCCTGCCATTTAGAAATAAATATGGATGAAGGAAGAAAAAAAGATAGTGAATTCTTTGATCATAGCATACCGACAATTTTACCAGACACCACTACTAAAGAGAATATAGTTCCTCAAGATGATAAGTTTGTACTATTTAAAACCGGTTTGATATCAGTGTTGGGTGGCATTAGTGAAACTTCAGTTAAACTTCTCTATGAAAAATATCAAGGTTCTAATACATCAATCGAAGATGCTACAAATGCTTACTTGGACCTTCCTCAGAGTTTTACTGAATCAATGGTGAAGAGTACGCCAAAAATCAAAGAAAAGAAAAAGCCAATGCAATATGAATACCAAAGTCGAAAACGTGGAATTGATTCTATTCTTGGTAATAATGAAACATCAAAGTTTTTCAAAAAGCAGACCAAAACGAAAACACGAAATACAATGGGAAAGAAAACTAAACCCAAACCAATTGAAAAATCACCTCTAGTTGAAAAGCCCATAAATGATAATAAATGGAGGAAATATATTGGAACTATAAATTTATCATGTTGGTGTACAAGATCAATTTTCAGTTTGAAATCCATTTATGAACACAACAGATTAATTTTTGTAAATCAACCTGGATCTGGTGCTGTTTATGTCAATCATAAACCTGAAAATAGTAATTTTAAAAGAGAACTTGGTAGATTAACCGAAGATATGGCAGAACTTATTGGACCATTAATAGAAGATAAAGCAGTAGTTTTTGAGAGTAAATTGTTTTATGTGGATGATGAGAGATTGAGTACAGGTGATTCCTTTGTTATTAGAACTGATTGCTTTTTGTCTGAAAATATATTCGAAGCTCCTAATTCTGCTGACTATAATGATGAATTTAATTCTGATCAGATAAAAATGATGAAAAATCCGGGTGGGAATATACAAGCAGGATCCCGTTTGAAAACTCTAATGTTAAAACTTTTTGAAAAATTAGGTCTCAAATCCGTTCAAAACACGGTTAAATCATCGCCAGTCGATTCAAATGATCCTATTACTATAGAATATGAAGATAGAGTTGATTCTAATAACTCTGAGATTGAAAATTTAGAGAAAAATGTAGAGTTTGATGAAGAAATTGCTGCTGCAAGTCCAATTGATGGTGTCGAAGGTGAGCCTAACTCAGAAAATGGATCTCTTTTATCCTTAAATCATATCAAGGACTTATATAAAAACACAGAAATAAACAATCTTCAAGATAGTTTACCTGAAACGACACCTAATAATTTCAATCTTGAATTAAGACCATATCAAAAATTAGGTTTGAGTTGGATGTTACAGCGTGAAAAAGAGTATGAACTAATTGGTTTGAATGATGAAGAAACAGATGAAATATCTAAGGATGCTGTAATAGAACAATTAAAGTTACATGAAAATCTGGTGAACCCTTTGTGGAAAGAGTATACTTGGCCAGTATTACCCGATCGTTTACAACATGTAGATCTACCTCCTCATTGCAATGATCAATTTTACATGAATCTGTACAAGGGTACATGTTCCTTAGAAAAGCCAATAATTAAGTCAAATTGTAAAGGTGGTATTTTAGCTGATGAGATGGGCCTTGGTAAAACAATCACCACCTTGTCTTTAGTTTTGTCGTTTCCTAAAGACTATTATTATGATATACTGCCGGATAATCATATTGAAAAAATCAAGGATTATGCCTTTTCTACTACGTTAATTGTCGTTCCTATGGCTTTACTTACACAATGGGAGAAAGAATTTATAAAAGTTACCAAAGGAAAAGGTCACAAATTATTTATTTACTATGGTTCTGACTCTCTTGGAAATTTGAAACAAATGTTATGCGGCCCCAGCCCTCCAACAGTAGTTCTAACAACATATGGTATGATTCAATCTGAATGGTCAAAAATGGATAAGGTGGAGAATATTCATAGAGGTACGGGTTTATTTTCAGTTAAGTTTTTGAGAATTATATTAGATGAAGGTCATAATATTAGAAACAAGTCTACTAAAACTGCGAAAGCAATATATTCACTTCAAGCAGATAGAAAATGGGTGCTTACAGGTACTCCTATTATAAATCGATTAGAAGATCTTTTTTCGTTGGTTCATTTTCTAGGTTTAAAACCTTGGAGTTATCATTCATTATGGAAACAATGTATTTCGGTTCCATTTGATACTGGTAAGGATGTAGAGTCTGCAAAAGAGCTTTTAAAATCCATTCTTGATCCTATTTTACTGAGAAGAACCAAAAATCAAAAAGATGCTAATGGAAAATTCTTAGTTGAATTACCACCAAAACATGTTAGTATTGAGAAACTAAAATTTAACAAAAGAGAAGATGTCATCTATAAGTGGTTGAAAGAAAGAGCTGTGAACTCGTTCAATGAAAATGTTGAAGCAGGATTAGTTTTCAAGAACTATTCTACAATTTTGACTCAATTACTAAGACTTCGTCAAGTTTGTTGTCATGTTAATCTTATAACACATTCTTATGATGATACTGATAACACTTTACTTACTGATAAGTTAGATATTTTGAACAATAGACCACTTGACCAAAAGCAATTATCAGTTAAAGAAGATATGGAAATAGTATCATTGGTCAAATCTATTGATAAGTTTGAAAAAGACCAAAGAATTCCTCTTGAAGAAATTAATAAGCTTAAAAATGAAATTTATGATCAGTATCCAAATTTCAGTGGTGTTGAATGTGCTATATGTACTGATGATATTAAAATTAATACTTGTGTTGTTACCGAATGTAAGCATTGCTTCTGTCTGGGTTGTTTAATTGAACATTTTGATTTCCAACAAAAACATGAAAAACAAGCTGATAATGAAACATCAGAACAATCTCCATTAGCAATTGAAAAAGTTTTCTGTCCAATGTGTAGAGAAGAAATTAACAAAAACAGACTATTCAGAACAGTTAAAAAGAAATCTAACGTTGTACAAGATGTGGTAGATATTGACACTGCCAGTGATTATTTGACACAAAAGACAACCTCACAAAATTTAAAAGAAAGAGATTATATTGTAAGACCATTTGCACCGAATCAACAATCTTCCAAGATAAATGCTTTGTTAATTCATTTAGAAATGATAAGACAAGAATCGCCTGGAGAGAAGGTTATTGTTTTTTCACAATTTACCAGTTTTTTGGATATTATTGAAACTGAATTGGGCAAGTTTGAAGGTGAATTTGATGTGCTGAAATTTGATGGTAGACTTAATCTTGAACAAAGACAAAAAATATTGAATGAATTTGATAAACCACAAACTGATGAGAAGAAAATATCGGTTCTGTTGTTGAGTTTAAAGGCAGGTGGTGTTGGTTTGAATTTAACAGTAGCATCAAGAGCGTTCCTAATGGATCCGCATTGGAATAATGCTATTGAATTTCAAGCAATTGATAGATTACATAGATTTGGACAGTTAAGGAACGTTAAGGTTATTAGATTTATTATGGAAGATAGTATTGAGGAAAGAATGTTAGAAATCCAAGCTAGTAAAAACCAATTAGGTGAAACATTAACAATGAGTGATGAAGAAAGAAAGAAGAGAAGATTAGAAGAGTTACAAAAATTATTTAAGCAGTAGTTTATATAAGGATGGATTGGGTTTAGTAGAATACAAAACAATTTTTATCTAAAATCATTTTATTCTCTACCTTGTTGCCTATAATCCACTTTTTTAGTTTGATTTTGTCGATATAAACATTATAGTTTTCATCTTTCACGAATACGTAATGATCACTGTACTTATACCTTTCTAAATAATAATCCATATCTGGATTCTTTTTGCCATTGTGGTATAAAACTTTTAAAGTTGATAATGCCAGAAAAATGTCATCTATTCTGAAACCTGTAGTTTCACTGATCATTTGTAAAGTAACATATTTTTTAGCTGATAATTCTCCATACACAAACGTAATGGCAATTGTTCTACACCAATAATCCAGATATGTTATTTTACCAAGTTCTGACAATGGATGTTCAGGTCCACTTATTTGTTGTTCATACTTAGTTAAATTATATGAAAAATCAATCAGTTTTGTTCCTAATCGTCGTTTTTGATAACATGGCATGACACATATACATGATAGATTATTTGAATCCCATGATAATAATTCCCTCGAATAAAATCCCATGGGTACTTCATGCCTATCTAGATGTTGATAAATCACATAGAAATCAAAATACTCCAAATGATAAAATATAGATTTATTATCTAAAAAAAATTTAGCTAATAGGCACATACATTGACAAAACAATTTGTGATTTACACCCTTCACTTTTCGTATCACAGTTTCACCATCATTATACATCACTTTCCCGGGGAGTTTATTCTTGAATTTACAATATTTTATATGTTGTTCCCATTCCAATTGAACATCCGTAAACTTAAAACAATATGGACAAACATATAAAGTCTCAAGCCAAGGTTTCTTATTCTCCGAGTCAACTTCATACTTTTGGGAAATCTTAATTGAGTTATTTACCACTGTCTCTAATGGTTCCGGTTCCACTGTTTTAAATTCCAATTCTGTACACATGGTTTTAGTTATTTTATCGTGATATGGTTCTTTGAAAAGAGCTGAGTTCCCATACCATGTATTAAACTGATATCTACCTAACCTAATAGTTTTAACATTTTTATAATCAATGAATCCGTATTCCTCTTCTGAATTACTCTCAATTTCATTCTCCGTTCCTTTGACTGGCGATGCACTGCTGCCTACATTTCTTGTTGATCTTCGAAGTTTTGTTGGCGAAACATCTGGAATTCTACCCTTTTCCGTAGTATTATCCACATCAGACATTAATATCAATCAAATAGAGCAAGTTCAATATCCTAGTCCTATATAGACCTTTGGCAATTCCTTGATTAAAGTGATACTTTTTATAATTTTGTTTGTGTAGAAATGAGAATCGACATGAAATCATGCCAGGAAAAGTTGATCCAATTTCAGGCTGTGCCACCATAGAAAAATTATTTTCAAATTTTTTTTTCACTTACAATGGTTTAACTCTTTTTATTATATATATAACTCTTGGATTAAATATTACCTTTGGTTATTGCTCTTGGATTAGAGGAATATATTTATTGCTAGATTAACAATACAGGTCCTTAGAAATGGCCAAAAAAAGTTTTTATGGTAAAGCAGAAGTTTCTCTGTCTGATAATGAAGATCAAGGAAATGATTCTACTCAACAAAGTGTATCTGAAAACAACATAACTAATAATGAAACTAATACAATGACAAGTCTTGAAAATGAAAAGTCTAAGAGAAAGAGAAGACTTAAGGAAGAGCTTTTGGAGCAACATAAGGAAAAGATATCTCGAAAAAAGAAGAAAAGACTTGATAAGTATATTGAACATCAACTTAAAAGAGAAGAAAAGGAAATTTTATTCAAAAAGTTAGAAGAAACTAGAATTGACACAAGTATGTTACGATCTGCTAAATTAATTGGTACTGGTGATAGAAAAACCAAGAAAGAAAAGATAATTGAAGCAATGGAACTTGAAAGACTTGGGAAAGGTACAGATGAAACTAAGGCACTTCTTTATGAAGAAAGGGAAGTTAAAAATTGGTCGGATTTACTTGAAGATAATAAACCTTCCAAAAAAAGTGAAGTCAATGATGATGAAAACGAATTTAAGAGTACTTCTGCTGCTAGTGGAGGATTTATTGATTATAGACCTTCTAAACCATTCTCTGGAATGGGTACTGGTTTTGGTTTTGGTGATATTGAAAAGGCTAAACCTAAGAAAAAGAAGAAGAACTATTCTTGGAGAACCAAGATTGAACAAGATGAAAAGAAAGATAAGCAACAAGAAGATGAAATGGACTTTTTAAGTGATAGTTCTGATGAAGAAGTTGGAGATGGAGACAGTTCTGATGAAAAAGATCTTGAACAGGATAGTAATATATCAGAAGGTGATGAGATTGAAGATGAGAATGATGAAGAAGAAGGTAGTGAAGATGAAGAAATTGAAAATGATGAAGACGGAGAACAAGAGAAAGGGGAAGACGATGAAGAAGAGGAGGACGAAGAAGAAGAAAAGGAATCCAGTGAAGAAAGTGATGAAGAAAGTGATGTTGAAATTGAAGTTAATATAAAAAAAGAACACACTGAAAAAGCAAAAGATTTTAAAGCTTGGGCAGAAGAACAAGCACGTCAAGCTGAAGGACGTGAATCCTTTGTTGCGCCTGTTGCACCTCAAATGGAGTACAAATCTATTGTTCGTGAAGAAGATTTAGATGATGGTTTAAAAGAAGACTTCATTCCAATTAATGAATCATTAAAGAGAAAAATTGTTACAGTAAATGTTATCAGAAACAATGAATTACAGGAAGCAAGATCAAGTTTACCTGTTTATGCTGAGGAAACTAGAATTATGGAAGCAATTCATCATAATGATTGTGTTATAATTTGTGGTGAAACCGGTTCTGGTAAAACTACACAAGTCCCACAATTTCTTTTTGAATCGGGTTATGGTGTGAAGGGATCTGAAACTCCAGGTATGATAGGTATTACCCAACCTAGAAGAGTTGCTGCTGTCTCTATGGCTAAAAGAGTTGGTAATGAACTAGGTAATTATTCTGATAAGGTTGGTTATCAAATTAGATTCGATGCCACTGTTAGTGATCAAACTGCTTTGAAATTTATGACTGATGGTGTCTTGTTAAGAGAAATGATGACTGATTTCTTATTAAAGAAATATTCTGCTTTAATTATTGATGAAGCCCATGAAAGAAATGTTAACACTGATATTTTGATTGGTATGCTTAGTAGAGTTTTGAAATTAAGAAGAGAATATCATGAAAAACAACCTGATAAATTCTATCCTTTGAAATTGATAATTATGAGTGCTACTTTAAGAGTTAGTGATTTTAGTGAAAACAAGGTGTTATTTGATACTCCACCTCCAATTTTAAAAGTTGATGCAAGACAGTATCCTGTTTCTGTTCATTTTAATAAACGTACACCTTTTGACTATACTGAAGAAGCATTCAGGAAAACATGTAAAATTCATAAAAGATTACCAAAGGGTGCAATTCTAGTTTTCATGACAGGTAAGGCAGAAATTGTTGCAATGGTTAAGAAGTTAAGAAATGAATTTCCTCTAAAGGGTAAAAATGGTAAAAAAATTGTTGATAAATCGTATGATGATAATAATTTAGTTGATGTTAAAGTTGATGCTAATAATGCTGACATTGAAGCAGAAGAAATTGATTTTGATGTTAAAGAAATTGAAATTAACGAAGATTATAATGAAGATGAAGAAGATGAGGAAGAAGAAGGTTTTGAAGAAACTTTAGAAGAAGATCAAACTGAAAATGATCCATTATACGTTTTACCATTGTACTCATTACTTCCAACTAGTGAACAAATGAAGATTTTTGAGGATCCACCAAAGGGTTCAAGATTATGTGTTGTTGCTACAAATGTTGCTGAAACATCATTAACTATTCCAAATGTTAGATATGTTGTTGATTGTGGTAGAGCAAAGGAAAGAAAATATGATGAAGACACAACTGTTCAATCTTTTGAAATTGATTGGATTTCAAAAGCAAGTGCAGATCAAAGATCTGGTAGAGCTGGTAGAACTGGTCCTGGTCATTGTTATAGATTATTCTCCTCTGCAGTTTATGAAAGTGAATTTGAACAATTCTCTAAACCTGAAATTTTAAGAATGCCAGTTGAAGGTCTTGTTTTAAATATGAAAAGTATGGGTATTCAAACAGTTATCAATTTCCCATTCCCAACCCCTCCTAACAGAGCTATGTTAAAGAAATCAGAGGAACTATTAAAATATTTAGGAGCATTAGATAAACAAAAGGCAACTATCACAAGTATTGGTAAGAAGATGAGTTTATTCCCTTTGAGTCCAAGATTCTCAAAGATTTTATTAATTGCTAATCAGCAAGGATGTTTACCATATGTTATTGCATTAGTTTCAGGTATGTCGGTTGGTGATCCATTTTTATCAGAATATGATTTAGGAATTCAAGTTAATGAAAGTGTTGTTAAGAAAGAGGGTGGTGATGATGATGATGATTATGAAAAAATTGTTGAACATGTATCACAACTTGATCTTGAAAATAAAAGAAAATTAAGACAAAAGTTTAATAAATCACATGAAATGTTCTCCAAATTAGACAAACATAGTGATAGTTTAAAGCTTTTATCTGCTATTTGTGCTAGTGATCATATACCTAAGAACAAGAGAACTAGATTCTATGAAGAACACTTTTTAAGAGAAAAGCAAATGAAAGAAATTTCTAAATTAAGAAAACAATTAACTTATATTGTTAAATTACATACAATGAAAGAATCTATTGCAGTTTCCAATGTTGTCACTGAGGAAGAAATGAAGTTATCCAAACCAACAAAACAACAAGTTTCCGCTATTAAGCAAATGATTGCAGCGGGTTTCATTGATCAAATTGCATTTAGATTAGATACTATTAACAAAGAATTCAAATTAAGTAATAACATGAAAATAATGAACATTCCTTATATCACACCAAATTATATACCTGAAAAGACATCTAATTCATATGAAGAATCAGATTCCTATGTTTATATTCATCCAAGTAGTATCATTATGAAAACTGGTAAAGCTCCAGATTATTTAGTTTATTCACATTTACAAAAAAGCAGTGGTAAATCTAAGAAAATTAGAATCCAACCATTAAATGATATAACATCTCTTGCACTTTCTAATGTTGGTAAATCCACAGGATTAATTACATATTCCAAACCATTGGGTAAGCCTGTTATTACAGTTGATGATAAAGGACATGAGACTAGAGAATGTTACGTTGTTCCGAGATACGGTGCCAATATTGCCAGTGGATCTGGAGGTGTTGATCTTTTACCAGAAAAGGTTACACAATCCAAAAAGAATGGTATTTGGGAAACTCTTTAATAGTATATAGACTCTGTATAGATTATGTATAATAGAATTAGATAAACTATATATTTAGAATGAAGAGTAAAAAGACAACAAGAAAGAAAAGAGTCAAACCTGGTCAAATTTTGTCATGTTGCGAGAAAATTAATAGTCTCTGCGTTCACGAAATTTGTTTTCTTTTGCTGATTCTCTTTGTGTTTATTAAGAGAGATCTATATTTTGGAGTTATATATTCTTGGTTTGTACGGCATATATTCTCCCTGTATAGGTAAATAGAATGGCAGAAGGTCAACAGGAAGTATTTGAATTGTTCTTGAATAATCTCTTTTATGTTTATGCACATATAGACATTGCAGGAGTTCTCTCAACATTAATCCCTAACAGAGACACATTTTTTGAAACAAATATTGTTGATATAAACTATTCATTTCTTAAGTTTTTAGATGCTAATCCATCGATAGGTGAACCAAATAAAACCACTTTACAATCTAAATTTGAAAATAAGCAATATCAATCTGTTTATGATATATTCCATGATATTAAACTTGCATGTATTACTAAAATTTTAGAATTTGAAGATAATCCAACATTATATTCAGCTATTGATCAATTTTATAAAGTTTCTGTTGAAATACTTTTAAGAGAAGCAGTAAAATTAGGTGTAAGTTTGAAAAATAGAAAATCTAACACTGACATATCTGATGAATTTAATAAAGTTGTAGAAACTGATTCTACAAATAATGAAACAACAACTGTAGTTGGTGATGATCAAATTCAAAAACAAATATCACAATTAAAACCAATTGAAACAACTGAAGGACTTGATTTAGTTTTAGAGAAAGATTTCGATATTATCACATCAGTTTTCTATAATAAAACAGGTAAATCATTATCTATTTTTTCAGCAGGAAATATTCCATTCTTTTCATCAATTAATAATTTCCAATCTGAATTAGATGATCGTGAACCAGTGATTGATGCATCTCTTGGAATAACTGTTAATAATGTTATTCCAAATATTTCTATGAGAAATACTGATACTTTGGTTAAATTTATTTCAACTGATATTAAATATCCAAATGTTAAACAAATTTTAGAAAATTATATGCATCCAAATTGGTTACGATTAATTTCATCTCAATGGCTTAAACATGGTTCTGGTATAACATCATTAAATTTTAGTTTTGCTCCTTCATATGATGAAACACAATCAATAATCTCAAATGATTGGAAGGGTATAACTTGGTGTCAACAAGTTGGTTTCAAAAAATTGGTTGATCTGAAACAAAAGTCTAATAAAGAACAAAAAGCTAATGGTGTTAATAATGTTGATGCTGTTGTAGAAGGGAAGAATATAGATGAAGGTTACAATGAAGTTGTTAGCGATGAAAAGAAAGATACTGAAACAACTGAAACTAAAGTAGAAACTAAAGTTGAGAACAAAGATGAAAATAAAACTGAAGATAAAGTTGAGAATAAAGAAGATCACAAAGATGAAACCAAAGTAGCTGAAGTGGGTAATAATGATGTGGAAATGCAAGATACGTTTGAGGAACCTAAGCTAATAAAGTTTTCAGAAGATGAAAAGATTGATTTAGATAATATTGTAAATTTTGATGAAAATAATTTAGTTTCAGATGATGAAGCTGAAATTATTGGAAACAATAATGTTCAAGCCAAAATTAGTGAATATCTCTCTGAGTTAAACAGCATTCGTCATACAAGATATGAAAAACAAAAGAGAGTTATAACTGATAAGACCAAATTAACTAGTGGTGGTAAAATTTTAAAACCTGGTAAATATGAAATTAAACTCTATAATAAGATAAAGAGACTTCTAACTGGTTTAATAGAGAAGAAAAATATAAAAGTAACAGATTTGAATCTTCCACTGGATAAAAGAATACCTGTTTTACAACATATTTCTCAAGGTACTTTACCTGCATCTTTGGCAATTAATAATAATAACAATAGACCATCAAGATATAAAAGAAGAAAGTAAATTAATTTATGTTCTGTTTATTATGTATTTTTATAACTGTAAATTTTTCTAATTTTGAATTTTTTTTTTCTCATATAAGACACTGATAAGTTTAATTATGTTACAAATAAGATAATAATGGTATTTAAAATATACAAGATAAACAGTTGGTATCAATTGGGGATTCATCATCTGTGAAATAAGACACTATAAATCCATTTTCATCTTGTTCCAATACTACATCCCCTATTAATGATCTATCAACATCATAAACATCAAAAATTATTTTGATTGGATCAGTTAATTTAACTAATTTGACCTCAGGTTCAGGAATAATGAATTTTAGATTTTTAATGTATCTTTGAAATCCTAGTGAAATATCTGTCAAAAGTTTCTGGAATCCCTCATTTTGAGTTTCATCTTCCCAAAGTTTGTAATTTTTAGTTAATAATAAATCAAATTTACTAGTTGTAGTATTCCTTAATAAAAACATACCAGAAGATAATGGTTCTAATTTACTTTTAGCGGATCCAATTGATATAGATGGGTTACTAAAAACTTCTTCATCAGCCTCATCCTCCACTTTCAAATCGCATGATATGACATTATTACTCAAAGTTTTGGGTTCTGTCCACATATCAAAGGAACAAAAATAGATACTTTCAATATCGAAAATATATTCACATGTTCTCCATTCATGGATATTTCTTATATGTGGATCAATGTCTTGTTCAGTACAATAATAATTAATTGTTGTAATTCTTCTACGACCCGTTATATCACAAATTTCACCATTGCCAATTCTTTGTGAGACATATTTAGTTCCTTCATCTGAAGTTATTAATTCAAAATCAGATGTTGATAAATATGGATCCTTGGCATTATCATCCTTATAATAAGGTATTGAATCAAAGGAATCATTATCATCATTATCTGACCATGCAGCTAGTTTATAGTTATCAACTGTCATAACACCATCATATATATCTGTATGAAATTGTTGGATATCATGATCAAATCTGACAAGGTATTTCCAATAACCAATCTCTTTAAAAGCTGGATTATCTCTATATTGGATATTAAATTTTCTTATAACATCAATTGCATTATCCTTCTCTAATTTCATTTCACTAGAGCTCTTCAGTGATTCAATTTCAGAACTTGTGAATTGAACATTTGAAGGTATTTGACATGTGTATTCCTTCCCACTTGAATGTACATTGTAAAATATTGGATTAGTAACATTATCATGACTGTTCTTGCGTACATAATATTTCACACTTTCATTACCATTAACCACTGAAGATGCTAATACTAAGCTCCATATACTAATGAACAACATCCTTTATATATCCAGAGACTGTCAATTGACTTACTATTTATAAATAATGAATAACCAACTGTTCCAATTTAATTTGACATTCTATTGAGTTTTAATTAAGTAATCTTTAATCGCTATAAATAATATAAAATATACAAAATGAATATAAAATGAGACAGCTTCCCCGTTTTTCCCCAGCTACTACCCAGCTCCAGTTAATTCCATGTCATCAGTATAACTCTATTGTAACTTTGCCTAGATAGGAAATCCATATTCACACTCTCCTCGACTGGAATTTGCAATCCATTGCTTAACGTCTTGCTGGATTTTCCAATTATCATTAATCGATTGCCACTATAACCCAAGTAGCGGGGCATATATCCTCAATTCGTCAGAATTGAATATATATATTGTACTACCTAATCTTAACACATTCGGGCGCAATAACAAAAACTGTGGGGTATTCATTTTACTAAATATATATATATATATAAGAAAATGAAATCAGTCGATTACAGAGTAGTATCATCAAGTAAAAAGCAAATTATATTTGACTATGGCAAGAAAAGGGATTATGAAATTAAAGCGGTAACTGATGCAAGTTATGGTAATGAAGAAATGAAGAAATGAAGAAATGAAGAAATCACAATATATGGATATATTGTCATGCTAAAAAATAATGTAATATCACCATGGCATCAAAGAAACAAAGTTCATTATCGTTATCAACCGCTGAAGCTGAATATGTAGAAATGTCTGAAGCAGCCAAAACAACATTATATTTCAGAAATTTACTAAAGGAATCAAATATGAAAACAGGTCCCGTGGTAATATGTTCTGACAATATAGCAGCCCTTCAAATGAGTGCAATCACATCCAAGATTCAGTGAATAAAAGAAAATTAAAACTAGAATATGTTAACACACAACCGAAAATATTGCAGATGGTTTAACTAAGATTCTAGATGGTAATACTAACTCCAAATTGAATAAACTGAGAGTTTGCGAATAGGCAGTAGCTAACAGTTTAAGAATTTATTAAGTAAATTATCTGTATAAATAATATATCTAACAGCCCTCACTATGTCTCATTATTTTACTGATTCAAACAGTCAGATATTTCCAAATCACTTGAATTCTCTATAAATTTGTTAGTTTCCGCTGAATTTCTGTTTTGCCTTAACTTTCCCACAATGTTCTTCTTTCAACGCCCTTTAATATCTACATTATTCAAAAGGAAAATTCAATATCCCAAATCATTGAATCTTAAACCATTAATTAACTTTCAAATAAATAAAATGTCTACAACTGTTAAAATTCCTGAAAAACAATCAGTTATCTACTATGATAAAACCGGAGGTCCAGAAGTTTTACAATTTTCAACTGATTTCCCAGTTCCATCTGACCTTGCATCAAATGAAATCTTAGTCAAAAATAGATATGCAGGTATCAATTATATTGAGGTTTACTTCCGTAATGGTATCTATCCAGCTTCATTCCCATATATTCCAGGACGTGAAGCATCAGGTGAAATTGTGGCTATTGGCTCAGATGTTAAAAATTTCAAAATTGGTGATAAAATTGCTTATCTTGGTAACCAAAACTTTGCTCAATTTACTAAACTTGACTCAAATAAAGTTTCAATTATTAATTTAGGAGCAAATGCAACTGATGAACAATTAAAAATCTATGCAGCTTCTTTAATTCAAGGTTTAACTGCAATTACTTTCATTAATGAAGCATATAATGTTAAAGAAGGTGATTATATTCTTGTTACAGCTGCTGCAGGTGGTGTTGGTTCAATTCTAGTTCAATTATTAAGTCAAATTAAAAAGGCTCATGTTATTGCAGTTGCTTCAACAAATGAAAAATTACATAAAGCTCAAGGAAATGGTGCAGAGTTTTTATTAAATTCATCTGAACTTTCATATGATCAAATTGCTGATAAAATTTTAGAGATTACTAATGGTAAAGGTGTTGATGGAATCTTTGATTCAATTGGTAAAGATACTTTTGAAATGGATATGAAATCAATTAAGCGTAAGGGTACAATTGTTTCATTTGGTAATGCTTCAGGTGCTGTTCCTCCATTAAGTATTAATAGATTATCACCAAAAAATGTTAAAATTGCAAGACCTCAATTATTTGGTTATGTTACTGAACCTGAGGAATTTCAATTTTATACTAAATCACTCTTTCATTTAATTGAAAGTGGTGAATTAAATATTGATATTTATGGAGTTTATCCTTTAAAAGATTATAGAACTGCAACAATTGAAATGGAAGGTAGAAAAACTTCAGGTAAGATCTTATTAGAAATTCCAAATTAGTTTTATAACATTGTTTATACTACGTTTATTAAAATAATTTATTAGTTTAGTAAAGAACCGATCTTGTACTAAAGAATAACGTAAATGCTAAAAAATATAAGTGCTCCGATGCCGGGAATCGAACCCGGATTTGCTCTGTGAGAGAGAACCGTGCTAGCCATTACACTACATCGGAATTATAGATTTTAAAAACAGCTGCATATTCTCAACATTATTTTTTCACGTGACTTCTTTTAAAAAAATGCAAATAACTTAAGATGTACAATTTGAAACTCCCTGAAATTTTGGTATGTTATTTGAAAAACATCATTGTATATATTGAATACCCGCTAGAGTTAAATTTTTAAAAAGTGCAATTTTGTTGAAAAAATATAAAAGTAATTAAAAATTTGAAAAATTTAATTTAATTATAATAAAAAAAATATATTTCAAATCAAAAAATCCATTTATGTACTTAAAAGTACTAATGTAACCCTGTTAAAGTTTGTATACAAGAAATCCGTACTAATCTAGTATAAAATTTATACAAGATATAATAAAATATCTTAAGTGAAAAACTTTTCACTTGAACGTTCTCGACATTTATAGATGTCTCTTTATATACATGCATGCACTTCGCGGCACGTCATTGGCCACTTCCTTACATTCCACAAGCTCAATAAACAGTCCGGTCTATTCTGTATCCCAGACCTGGACCATTACTTTTGATAAACTCTAGAAATTATAGTCCCTGTGTAATATAAGACTAGAATATAATTAAACTTACAGTCAACACTACTATCTTCAGAATACTTAGCATTTAACATTTCTAGAACAAAGAAAGTTAAAGAGATACAAAAAAGTTAAATATCTTTGTTTTCGTAACTTTATCATCTTCAATAAGCTCTTTCTAGGCTTTATATTACTGATAATTATACCTATTTTTTATCCTATAGAGTCTAACTTCTTTACCTTTTATACTAATTATATATTAACAAAGTATTTCTTTTTTAAATTAACTTGGTTTCAAAATTAAAAGTTGAAATAGGTTTTGAATAAACATGGGTCACGTGTTTTTAATTAAAAATATAATTTCAGAAAAAAGCATAAAAATTTATTTTTAACAAATTCCTTGTTAGCTCAGTCGGTAGAGCGTTCGGCTTTTAAGAATTCTTTGAGAAGTCGACCGAAATGTCCAGGGTTCGAGCCCCTGATAAGGAGTTTAAACATTTATTTTTTATTTGTCTGGGGAAATGGCTGTTTTTGCTAGTCATATAGTTCTACAACAAAACTACTTAGACAATTGGCAGTTACATGATATACTCTACATGATCTTAAAACATTAACTTATTCCCTTATGATTTACAATTAAAGATCAAATCAGAGACTCAATACATTAATACAATTTTCAAATTCAAAAAATTAATTTTTTATCGTCCGATGACATTGCACAATCTCAAAATACTTTTTTAAATCAAATATAGTGTAGTCTATATATTCTAACACTTCTTTTACCATCGATATATTAGTATATCAATCAAAACTATATAGATACACAACACAATGATATTCATACTAGATAAATTATATTCAATTATTAATGTATTTGGTATATCAACTTCATTATTTCAAAATTTTTGTGTTAGTTTGGTTATAATTTATACTATTTTCCAAATTTTCAGTAATTATGATATAATTAATAGAGTTATAGCATCATATCCGTATAATCCAATTGAATTTAATAATGAAGAATTAGAAAATCCAATTACAATGAAAGAGTTTATCAATAAAAATATACCTGAATTTAAAGAAAATGCATGGTCAATATTTAATCCATTCTTATTTAACGGACATTTACAGACAATGTATGCTGGAATTAGAAGATTTCGTAATACTGATGTTATATATTTTACACGTCAAATTCAATATTCAAGTGATGGAGGTTGTGTTGCATTAGATCATGTTGTTTCAATTGATGAATTTAATAATTATGAGAAGGATAAAATTGTAAAACCTGATAAACAACCTGAAATCATTGACGATAATTTAAGATATATGACAAAGGAAGAAATTGATAATCAATATTCAACTGATTCCAAAGCAATTGTTATTGCATTAACTGGATTATCAGGTTCATCGGCTGAATCATATATTAGATGTTTATATAATAAAATATTTACTAAGAGAAAGGAAGAATTTGAACTTTATGTTGTAAATTCTAGAGGTTGTGGTAATGTTAATCTTACAACACCAAAATTATTTTGTGCATTATGGACTGAAGATATTAGGCAAACTATTAAATTTTTCAAAGAGAGATATCCAAATAGGAAAATTTATTTATTTGGTGTTAGTCTTGGTTCAATTGTTATGAGTAATTATTTATCAGAAGAAGGTGAAAATTCAAATGTTTCATTAGCAATTTCATTAGCATCAATTTGGGATTTAAGAGGTTCATCATATTTCCTTGAAAATGGATTTATTTCATCATTATTTTATTCAACTGCAATGACATTCCCATTAATGATGCTTTTAAAATCTCATTCAAATGAACTAATTCAAAATCCAGTTTTTAAATCACAATATACTAATCAAATTATTAGGAAAATCTGGAAATTAAAAGATTTTGATAATGTTTTCACATCTAAAATGTTTGGATTTACTTGTGCTGATGATTATTATACAAATGCATCACCAATTTATAAAATAACCAAAATTAAAACTCCATTTATTAATATAAGTTCATTAGATGACCCAATTACTGGAGGTTTACAAGTTGGGGCATTACCAATTGATCAATGTAAATATAATCCATTTATGTCAATGATTAATACAACTTTAGGTGGTCATGTTGGATTTTTCAAATTTAATAATGAACGTTGGTATGCTGAACCTTTATCAAATTTAATTATTAAATTTCATGAAGAAATTGTTTCAAAGGATAATTTTAATATTCAAATAAATGAAAAACATTTACCAAAACCTGTATTAGTTAATGGTCAGTTACCTGTTAAATCTATATAATATATTCTACAGATCATAATCACATTCTTATTTTTATACTATTTCTATTTATTTTTTTCATAATGCCGTTACTTTTAGTTAAATGATATATATATAATATAAAATGATGCTTTATAAAGAATATATGACTATATATTTGAAGTGAAAAAAAGGAATCGTAAAACAAAAAAAGGTTTGAAAAAATTTAAATAAAACATAATAAATAACTGAACAAAAAAACACACATGGAGGGAAGAAGGTATATAATATTTATATTAATGTTGTTTATAAAGCAGGACCAGCAGCAATAACTTCTGAGGTACAACCAGCAGAGTATTTTTCGAAATTTTCCATAAATAATTGAGCTAAGTTGGTAACTTCAGTATTAAAGTTTTCAACACCACTTGCCCAGAATTTTGAAGGATTTAAAATTTCAGCTGGTACACCTGGACATGTCTTTGGAATTTGTAAACCAAATGTTGGATAGGTTTCAAATTCTTGTTTAGCCAGTTCACCTGAATGAATTGCATCTAAAATTGCTCTAGTATATTTAAGTGGACATCTCTTACCACCTTTAACATATGATTCACCACACCAACCAGTATTTAATAACCAAGCAGTTGAACTATGTTCTGCCATCTTATCAGATAATTGTTGAGCATATTTCATTGGATGTAAGACTAAGAAAGGTTGACCGAAACATGCAGAGAAAGTTGCTTCAGGTTCAGTAATACCAACTTCAGTACCTGCCATTTTTGAGGTATAACCTGAAATGAAATGATACATAACTTGGGAATTAGTTAATTTAGAGACAGGAGGTAAAACACCTCTTGCATCACAAGTTAATAAAATAATATTCTTTGGATGAGCATCAGCAAGACAAGGAATTTTAGCTGAAGGTATAAATTCAATTGGATAAGCACATCTAGTATTTTCAGTAACATGAGCACCAGTATAATCAACATTTCTAGTAACTGGATCATAGACAACATTTTCTAAGACAGAACCAAATCTAATTGCATTGAAAATTTCAGGTTCCCTTTCAGCTGATAAATCTAAACATTTTGCATAACAACCACCTTCAATATTGAAAACACCATGATCTGACCAACAATGTTCATCATCACCAATTAATTCTCTATGAGGATCAGCTGATAAAGTAGTTTTACCAGTACCTGATAAACCAAAAAATAAAGTAACATCACCTTCCTTTTTACCTTGATTACAAGATGAATGTAAAGTTAAAACTTTATGTTTAATTGGCATTAAATAGAACATAACAGTGAAAATACCTTTCTTCATTTCACCTGCATATTCAGTACCTAAAATAACCATTTCCATCGATTTAAAATTAATTTCAACAGAAGTTGCAGATGTCATACCCTTAGTATAAACATTTGCAGGGAATTGACCAGCATTCCAAATTGTAAAATCTGGTTCACCAAAATTTTTTAATTCTTCAGTAGTTGGTCTAATAAGCATATTTTTCATGAATAAAGCATGATAAGCTCTTGCACAGACAACTCTAACTTTAATTCTATATCTTGGATCCCAACCTGCAAAAGCATCAATTATATAAACCTTTTCTCTTGTTCTTAAATAATCAATTGCTCTTGATTTTGAAATATTCCAAGTATTTTCATCAACTTTTTTATTAACTGGACCCCACCAAATATCATTTGTTGAAGTTTCTTCATCAACAATTCTTTTATCCTTTGGAGATCTACCAGTTTTTGAACCTGAGAATGCAATTAAAGCACCAGAAGAAGAAATTGTTGTACCCTTTTCATTTAAACCATCTTCATATAAGATTGGTACAGCAGAATTGTAATGAATTTTTGCATCAGGATTTAAACCTAATTTTGAAGCAATTGAAGATTTTCTTTCATTTTTATTGAATGGGGATTGATGTTCAGTTGAAACATTTTGTCTATATTCGTTTTGTATATCGTCAGCAGTTGGAGCCATTTTTTTCTAAACTATTTTATAATATTATGATAATATATAAAAACTTGTCTTAAGAAATAAAATCCAAAGAGAAGAAGAGGGGGTTTAAATTTAGAGCTTAATAATTACAGGATTACGGTTGATATTTATACAATTGTAGGAAATAGGATCAATACTGTAAAATAGAGAAAATAGAAATGGAAATGAAAAGTAATCCCGGAGATTATTAAAATAAAATTAAAAATAATTAAAATTGTTTGACTTGTAAAAAATACTTTACAAACTAAGACTATTAGGACAGTTTTCTTTTTTTGGTTTTATCCTTCCCGGAGAGAAATTTTGATTTTAAATTTAAATTTATGTGGGGGTGGGGGTATAAATTGTTATATAGTGGTTTCTTATATTTAACATTATCAATGCCACATGTCATACACCACACCACTGTATCGTAATTTAGTATTATACTGTGTATTAATACTATTAAATCTATCTAATTTTTATTAAGTGTAATATAATAAGTAACACAAGTATGAGTAATAATAATACAATACAATATAGAATATCCGCAATTCTACGAGATTCGGAATAAATCGGATAGTACTACTAATAAAAATATGGTAAAATCCGGGTAAGTCACGGGACTTGTCCGTAGCGGCCTTGGCTCTTATTAAGGTATTCTAAGGGATAAGATATACTTCCCGGGTAGTAGTAATATTAGTTAATAATAATAATAATAATAATACACTTAATAGATAATAATTAATACGTAATATTAATAATAAATAATAATAGAAAATCTGGGGTAATGTCATCATCTTGTTCATCATCTTCTTACCAATAATTTGCTTCTATCTTCAAGGCATTTCTTTATTTCCATTTCCATTCCTATTTTTCTTGTTTTGTTATTTGTTAAAACTTATTAACCAGTTATATCATAGTACATTACGTAATCTATTAGTTTAATATCCTTTAACTTTATTTCTAATATTGGATGCTCTAATTCAACTTTAATATACTTCTACTCGCATAAAATCTTTAATATTGTAATACTAGATCGATATTATATGTACTTACGTAAAGTCTTTTTCGATGATATTTTTTTTTTTTAATAATTTAATTTGAAAAATCTATAGAAAAGATAAAAAGAATGTTATTTAGTTTTTGTTATAAACCACTTTTATTATATATTATATGATATTATTAGTACCTACACCTACCTAGGTATTTTAATTTGCCTTTGAATTACCTTGATTTGAATCAATTTGATAAATTTCCTCATGATTAACTTTTTCATTTAATTCATAATCTTCACCTTTATTACCATCTTCATCAATTTCAATATCTTCATTATTATTATTATTTTCAATTTTTGGTTTTGGTTCAGGTCCAAATAATGTAACTAATAAAACATATGCAAAGACACATCCAACGAAAATTGCCATAACTTTTGCATAATCATAAATTGGTTCACCACTTGGTGATGTCATTGGGAAATCTTCACCAATTGTTGTTTCAATTGTTGATGATGCAGATGATGCTAAATTACCTAATTGATATGCAATACCAACAACGAATGCTCTAAAATCTGGTGGTGCCATTTCTGATAAATAAACTGGAACAACACCCCATGAACCTTGAACAAAAAATTGTAACCAGAAAGCACCTGCATTAATATTTGCATTATCAACGAATGCCCATGGATAAATTAATGCACCACCACAAATACAACAAACAATAATTGCTAATCTTCTACCTGTAAAATTAGAGAAATGTCCAATAATAATACCACCTGTAATTGCACCGAAATTAGCAACACAATTTGTAACAGTTGTTGCATCATCTGAAAAATTATATCTAACAGTTAATAAAGTTGGATATAAATCTTGTGAACCATGTGACATAAAATTGAAACCTGCCATAAGTAAAACCATATAAATAATCATTAACCAATAAACTTTTAATGATGCTTTTGCCTTTTCTTTAAAAGTTTTTTGATAAATACCATGTTCAATATTATATCTTTCAATTTCTTTTTGTTTTAAAAATAATTTAGTTTCAGGTAATGAAGCTCTAAAACATGCAATAAGGAAACAAACACCTGCACCAAACCAAAACATTGCTCTCCACTTTTGTTTAGCATTATCAGCAATTGCTCTCTTAAAGACAACAGCTAAAAGATAACCAAAAGCATAACCTTGTTGTAGGAAACCTGAAATAAAACCTTTTGCTTCAGCTGGACAATCATCTAAAGCAGTTGCAGCTGCATTACCATAGACCCCACCCAACATAATACCGAAAACAGCTCTAACACCTAAAAATTGTTGATAATTTTTAATAAAACCAGTACCAATTTCTAAAACACAAACACATAATAAATTTGCAATTAAAGGCCATTTTCTACCATATTTATCACCTAGATAACCGAAAAAGAAACCACCAACAGATCTTAACATAAGAACGACTGTAATACCCCAAGTAATATCTTTAACAGTTTTATCAAAGTCTATTGCTAATTGTGAAGCATTAAGAGAAATTGAGAAGAAATCATAAGCATCCCAAGACCAAGCTAAAAAAGCTGAAGTAATCATTAACCATTGTCTAAAACCAATCATTTTAAGACCTGGTAAAGGATTAAGCAAATGTTTCTTTGCTTGCATTGATTGTTTTGTTGGGAATAAATCAGTAAATCTTGTTATCATATAAACTTTAAAATTTTCCCAATTAATAACAGGTTTTTCAATCATTTCTTCAACATTATTCTGTAAATGATGAGGAACTTCTTCATCACTTTTAAAAGTTTGAAATGAACCATTAACAGATTGAGTATCTAAATTATTTTGACTCATAATTGTTACTTGTTTATAAAGAACCCATAAAAAGAAAAGAAATAAAATCTAAATTAAAATAATAAAAATGCGGGGAGTAAATATTATTCAAAAGTAAAGGATAAGAGACCTTTTTATAAGAAAAAAAATTAAACACTTTCAAAAACGTTGAAAATAGATATCAAAAAAACTTTGAAAATAGAAATGAAAACAAGAGGGTCACGTATAACCCCCAGCGGACAATAAGAAAATGATAAAACTGAGATAATAGGTGAAAAATTTCTTATTTTTTGACACAATCAATAATAAATGTGCGAGTCATGGGGAAACGGACTTTAAATCTATTATTATTATACTGAGTAATAGCCACTGGACTAAGGGAATCAGTGTTACACTGTTACACTATATCTACGATACATGATTATTCTCCGCTATTACTTTGTTATATCCTTCATATTTAACTACATCGCCCCTCTCTTCACATTAAACTCTGTTAACGTGTACCTACGAACGGACTACATTTCACCGTCTTATATTCCTGTTTTCTCCGTAGACTAAAAGATACATTCTATACTGTATTTACTATATACCTAGTACAAAGATAACAAACAACATACACTTATTATAATAATTATCTCCATTTCCCCTTGATGACTCAGTGCGGTATTCCTCCTACAATTTCTATATAAAAACCTATAAAATTGCTACTATATCAGGAAATGGAAACAAATATATAGAATTGCCGGGTCGGAGAAAAGGACATTTCTTTTTCCTAACGGTCGCCACGCACTTTTCAAAACCGCCGTTAATTTTCTTTTAGTAAAATCACCGACGGTGTTATACTATATCTCCCTATAGTCCCATCGACGCTTTGGTTTGTTATTTTTAGGAAAACCCGCATTTGGTGCGGCTGTAACCATTATAATTCAAATTTGTTCGATTTTGGAGCTAAAAATCATATATGTTTCCTTGTGTATTTCAATAATGTGTAGGTTTTGAGGGGTCTAACCTATATATTTGGGCTCTCCAAGACTAGGGGATTCTAACCTATATATTTGGGCTCTCCAAGACTAGGGGATTCTAACCAATCATCTAACTTCAAGTGATTACGTAAGGTGAATTGTCAAAATTATTACGTAATAAATATCAAATTTTGCGGAGTTCAGTGTAATTTTCAACAAGCTGTAAAGATTATGTAAGCATAAACATGTATTTTACGCGTTTAAACTTAAAGGATAATGCATTTTGGCGTAATAGCTTGAAATTTGAAAATAATCCAATCACTTATTAGAGTGGTTTCACTATTTTTTTTAATCTAATAAGCTATTCTAATTTGGTCATAGAAATCCTAATGAGTTACACAGACGATACACGTTTATTTCTCTCTTATTTAAGGGAAAAAGTACCAATAATACTGGAAACAGATATAACATGTGTATCTTCCTTTACTATTAAAAACGTGCAAAATATTCTCTACAAAATTATCAAATCGTATCAGCAAGATAAAGGGGATGCTTTAAGTGAAAGAAATTTAAAGTCTTTTGTAACAGGTACAACTTTAAACTTCAATTTCTTTTATAACGAGAGATCAGGGCAACACATGTATGGTGATATTCAATTTAATGAAGGTATTGATAATATTATTCAACAAGATATCAATGATGATATTGTGACTCTTGAGAATAAATATGGGTCTAGAAATGTTAATACAAGAAAAGCTAAGTTCATTTTTAATAAATTCAAAAATGTAAAACTAACCAATAGAGGTTCTTTAGTGGGACTCTTAAATCTATACGGTTTGAATCTTGGGTTCTTAACCACACTGAGAGCTATTGCAAGAAGAAGACGTAAATTTTAAGATTTGGAAAAAATTAAAGAATCATCATTCAATTTCATGAAGTTAAATACAAAGAGAGATCAAGATATTGCAGATACATTGGATGACATTTTTAACTGTTTTTTTAATCAAAAAAGATGGGATTACAATGGTATAATAGGTTCACCATTCATTGAAATAAACAATTGTGACAGATACGTAACTGATTACGTTTTAACTAGTGATGAGTTTGGGAGTGCTTCTGGTGATGATACTTCATCTGAAATGTCGGGAGATAATTTTTCAATTTCTAATAATATTAATACTCATGTTAGACACGTAGATAGGGAAGAGTCTGAATCGAACAACTGTGTTGTTATTTTGTAAAAATATTGAAAATTAATTGAGTTATGAACGTTTAAAGTTAACACCTTACAAAATTTCAAACAATTTCCTTAGGAGATCTACAATACTTGGATACTCTTAAATACTATCATTGGAAAGAGGGAAGTTTCCATATCTAGATTGTTTAGAATGGATTGTTTAACGTTGATTATTAACATCTTTAATTTTGACCATTTTTCGTGTTTTTTCAAATAATTTTTTGATGAATTTACTATGGCTTTACATTTATTTGATAACTAAACTGAAATTAAAAAATCCCTCTTTGGGAGGTTTTACATTAAACTTTTCTATTTCTAATGAATATATTAGTTATTTATCAATGTTACGGATGGTTTCAACTAGTTGTAAATAGGTTAGAATAAAATATACATTATACGCTTACGTAATTTACGTATAATACTTAGGAAAAATTATTTCTCCCGTTTGATGTGGCTATTATGATAAGTAAGGAATATGGTATTAATATTAATTTTAAAGAAGTATAAAAATCAACTTGAAAAACTGAATAATAACTAAACAATACTAAACAATAATTATAATAATAATAATATACTATACTATTAAAAAAATACAAAAATAATATACCAGTATATCAATTATTCAACCTTTTCTTGAACTTTATCCATTAAATCAGATGTTGGTTCAATTGTAATATATTTATTAGAAATTGGTAAAATAATTGAATTATAAACTATTTCAGCACCATTAGTACTTGGTAATGCAATATAAACTAAGAAAATTGTCTTAAAGAGGAAATATGCAGGAATCCAATATAAAATTGTCTTTGACCAAAATTCAATAATTTGTAATGATGCAAATACAACCCAATATGTTAATAATTTTGTATCATCATCCTTTGCCTTAGTTTTTAATGCCTTTAATGAATAATATCCTGGTAAAACAAATCCTGCTAAATTACTTAATAATTGTCCAACACCACCTAAATTAAGGAAAACCATTAAAAAATAAATGAAACCTAAACCTAAAACTGCATATGATCTAGGTAATTTAGTTTGAGCTTCAAATGTATCTAAAATTGAAACATGTTTAGTGTTCTATAATATAATTAGTATATGTTAGTATATTAGCTCATGCAATTGCAATTGATTCAATTGACTATACTTACGTTCTCAATTTGATTTAAAAATTTTTGTGCTTGTGCTTGAATATTCTTGAAGTCCATTCTGTCGTTGACCTCTAAAAGAAGCTTTCAAATAAAAAATGGACATGCTCTCAGCGGATTCATCCGGAAATTTATTATATTTGCCCTTCAACGATTTCTCATCTCCAAAAAATGTTCGCTATTTATGCCACTGTTACGTAATCATTATCATCATATATCTTTTATTTAATTATACACTACTACAATAACTTACTTATCTTACTAAAATCAAATTGTTTATCAATTCTAATACCATTATTATTAATTTCATAACTTAACTTAACTCTAATTTTGATTTTACTACCTTTATTACCAGTAATTTGAATATTTAATATAGTAAATTCATTATTTTTTAAATTTGTTTTATTAATTGATGATAATTGTAATTTTTGTGATTTTGGTACAGCACATGAAACTGTTAAATTATTAATTTCATAATTATTTAAATTAATATTTTTAACAATTGCCTGTAATTCACATTTACCTTCTCCAATTTCACCTTCAATTATATCAAATTCAATATTTTCATCCTTAAATCCTTCAATTGATAATGGCTCAACAGTAGCATTAGTGGTAGTTTTAATTTCATTAGGTTTTATACTTGAACTTCCAAATATATCAGATAATAAATCAATTGTTGTATCATTAATCTCTCTCTTTGTTTCCTTACCAGTAGTGTTGGTTTTAAACTCATCACCTAACAGATCTTCAATAATATTACCCTTGTTATTATTAGCAGCAGCACTAACACTACTACTCTCTTTTACAGATCTATCCATTAATGATAAATTATCTTGAGTTTTAATAATTGGTGCAGGCATTCTCTCTAGTAATCCTTTCTTAATTGACATTTTTTCACCAAATATTTTTAAATATTCAATTGATCTAATTTGAATATCTAAATTAATATCATTATTAAATGATTTAATAATTTGTCTTAATTTTTCAATTTTACTAGCAGTTTTAAATTTAATCGATAATTTTAAACATGCCATTAATGTATAAATCTTAAGTTGATTTTTCTCAGTTTCATTAAAATAATTCGATACTGATAAAATTGAATTAATTATATCAATTGAATTATCCTCAATCGACGCTTCGTTAGAAATTAAATCAAAATATTCACCTAAACACCAAACTGTTACAATCATTAACCCAAATTGATCATATAATCCTTCCTTTAATGTTTTAATTAATTCTTTTAATATATCTTTAATTAATTGATCATCCTTACTTTGCATAATCATTGCAATTATTGTTGATAAAAGATTTTCATCACAATAATTACCTGATAGATTTAAAATTGAAATTAAAATTTTTAATGACCAACTAAAATTATTTGCATTTTTATTAAATTTATTAATTGAAATTAATAATTGTTTTGTTGAATAAATTTTAATTTCTTCATCATTTTCAGTTTTCAAATATTTAATTAATTCATTAATTAATAATTTAAAATTTTGTTCATTAATTATATTAAAAATCAATTCTAGTGATCTACGACGAATTGAAATATCACCATCATATAAGCATCCAATAATTAGACTTCTATGTCTTTGAACTGCTAATGGTTCATAATCAATTACTTGTAATAAAGTTTCTAAAGCAACATATCTAACATTATTATCCTTTTGAATTAAAAATTTACTTAATATATTAATACCTAAAACTTTAATTGATGAATCTAATTCAATTGCAAAAATAGTTTTAACAGTTTCATATAAAATTGCATAACCTGAATTAATTTTACAATTTTCAAATTTTGCACAGATCTGTGTTAATAAGTCATTTAAATTTTCAATATTATTATCATTATTTTTATTATTACTCATCAAAATTCTAATTGTTCTTAATAATGAAACAAATAAAAATGGATCAGGTATACCTTTAATATCATATTCTGGATTATAACCAGAGTTACATAGTAATTTTAAATGTGATAAAATTTTTGGTATTAAATTAATTAAATCATTTCTCAAAGTTTCATTATTATTATAAATTGATTCAATTAATGCACATGAACTTAATAAAACACCATGATTTTTATTATTCAATAATTCATTTAAATAAGGTAAAAAAACTTCACATAAATTTGAATCTTTTTCAACTAATGCAGATGCAACAACAATTGCTTTCTTTTTAATATATAATTTATTTGAATTAATTAAATTTTCAACATTTGGATATAAATCATTTGCTAATTCATAATTTGCAACATTACCTAATGTACATAAAGCTAAACCAACAATTAAATGATTTGAAGATTTTAAATCAATATCTAAAGAATTTGTTAATAATGTTAAAATATCTTCATTATCATTTATAATTAACATTGTTGCTAAATAACCAACTTTTTTATCAATATATTCATTACTTGCTAATAATTTTAAACATTCAACTTGTCCAAAATATGTTGGTTCACCAATTATATAAAGATAGATTAATTTTTCAATATTTTTCCTTCTTTTATCATTATCTAAATTAGTATCTCTAAATGATGATCTAATTTTTGCACTCTCTTTACGAATAACTGCTCTTTCATTTGCAATTGTTTTACTGTTCCTAACAGCTTTAATAAAAGTTGTTAATGATCCCATTGCTTTGAATATAGATACAGATTGTTAAGCTTAAAGAAGATTATGTATAAGTAGGGATATATATAATTTATATATCATTATGTTGTTGAAAATTGGTGTGGTATTTGGCAATGCTGAGCATGAGGTGCCCACATGAGTATTTCGCGAATTTTAAAAAAGAAAAATTAATTACCCAATTAGGAAGTATAAAAATAGATATGGTTATTAAAGAGTTTAATTAATGTGTTAAGTAGTTAAAAGAAGAATAACGTAAAGCAAGCAATAAAAGAGTAAGATTAATCAATTAATGAATGAACAACATGTCTTAACATTTTTAAGGCATACTTTTTTTGCTTATCATTAACAAACAAATAATCTAAAATTTCTGTATAGAAAACAACATAGAAAATTGTAATCCATGAGAAAAATAAAAAGAAAATAATTCTTAAAATAATTATCAATAAACCTGCACTACCAGTACCATTTTTAGAACTTTTTAGTGATGATCTATATAATGATAATCTTGAGTTTAATACCGAACTTGAAATTGAGTTTGAATTTGAATTAATTTTATGAATTGATGAAAAATGTTTATTTAAAAACATCAATAATTGACGTTTATTCTTTAATTTTTTCAAAAAAATTTCATGTTCACCAATAAATTCTTTACATTTAATAATATCTAAATCAATTAAATTAATAAACCAATTAAATAAATCACCTCTTTTATGTTTATCATTAATTATAACTCTTTTATTGTTCCAAATAAAATCTGTTAATTGAATATAACTAAATCTATCAAATAGATTAAATTTTCCGTTACTCGTATCAATACTATTATCATTATCATTATCATTATCAAGTTTCGGAATAATAAAAGTATTAGTGTTTGTAGTTATCGGGGATAAGACATTATCAAATTCGTTATCATTATCAGCCATCAATTCCCAAGATTCGGATGTCATCTCTTGTATATATATTATATTTTCTTTTTACCTTTATAAAAAGTTCATATTAAATTGCTTTCTATATGTATCATTGATCTGTGATAATGTTCTTTAAATACTTAGATTAAAAGAAAGTTTAGTACTTTAAAATTGTGATGTATCATTGATATGATATATCACAAAATGACATATCACATTTATAAAGCAATACTAAGGCTTATATTCTCATATTATTTTGATTATGAGATAAATTTTACACCCCATCCTTACAGTTACGGTTGCTATAAAAAATATTTTGGTGGGATGTTTAAGCAACCTATTAAGGCAGCAGAAAAAGAAGAGGGCAGTTAAATTTTACTATTAGCTCAGAGAATGCGAAAAAGCCAAAAAGCCAAACAGCCAAGTAACTGTTGACAAAAAGCCTCTTAAACCAGGAACGAAAACGAACCAGTGCGTTTCTTTTTATTTCAGACACTCGCAAATTCCGAACTTAGTATAATAATATATACGGAGATATACACCATTTAATAGACTAATAACCGGTTTATATATCCGATAGAAAAGAATAAGTTTAGTCTATATCCGAAAATTTCAATTTCTTGGAAGTTAATGTCGTAAAAATGTTGTAATATGGGTATATAGTATAGAAGGTATATAGAAAGGTAATCTTTCATAAATGATTATTAAAGTATTTTTTTGTTTGTTAATTATAGGACACCAGCCTTTTTAAGTTTAATAGGTGGTACAGAACATCTCTTTAAAGATCTTTGACCACGCCAATGATTAACTAATTGATATGGACGACTAAATTTCTTATTACATCCCCATTTTATACCATTTTCATTATAACCTGAACAAATATGTTCTCTTGAACGTTTATGTTGTTCTCTTATATGTCTTCTTAAATAATCTTTTGATAAAAATGTACCTTTATAACGACATCCTTGATGATGACATTTTATTGATTCATTATTAGTATTATCTTGTGATAATATATCAACTGAATCCTCTATATCATTTTCAACTTCATTATCAGTTGAAAGTGGCGTGGTAAAAGTTGATGAAGTATTTGATGACGATAATGAATTTCTAATTTCAGTGCTACTAACATCTAATTTTGGTATATTATTATTATTATTATTATTATTATTATTATTATTACTATTATTATTATTGATATTATCATTATGATTAACAAATTGTAATGGTAACGATATTGATGGTAAACTAAGAGGTTTATAATTTGAATGATTTATAATAGAATTACTATCATTATTTGGATAAATTTTAAAAGATTCCTCTCTTTCAGGGTTTAAACCTTTATAAAGATAAAAAGGCTTCCCTATTTGAATATTATGACGATGAGTATGAGTATGTGTATGTGAATCATTCATATGAAAGTTATTTATTGATAGTGACATGACTTTTGTTGACCTATTAATAAGTGACGAAAAAAGAGTGAAGAAATAAAGAAGAAATATCAATAACAATATAAAAGAGACAGTAATTAATATAGAATGAAAAGTAGGTGGAAGAAGGGATTCTGATTTATACAATTAATAAATGCTAATAATGTAAATGAATTTTCCAATTGTAATTGAATATAATGTTATAACAATCATCAATTAGAAATTTCAACAAGTGCCCCCTTTTTTTAGATACATTGTGATTCAAAACTATTCATTTCCAAGGAAACCAGTAATAAAAACACTATTTCCCGTCGGAATGTAACGTTTATATTAAGTAAATTAAGTGCCCAGTATTTAAACTTTGCACTATCCCGAAATTCTTGATTTTCTGTCTAACATTGTTCGTATCATTTTTTGAAAATCTACTAAAGCCTACTATATAAATATAAACAGCCGCACTTACGGTAATAAATCGGATTTTAATTACCAGATATATTATTACTTTTACCACTCTCTAATTTAATGCGGTCATATATTAATTCAATTGAATCTATTTTCTTTAATTTCTTCTATATCACTATTTTCTATTAGATTCTCTAATTAAATCTTCTGATAATATCTATGAAAACATGACACTGCCAAAGGCGGGGAGGTGTTAACTTAAAATACTTATCTTGACAATTTTATTACCTTAGCTAGATTTAAATCAATATATTATAATATAATAATACAACATACAGTATATATTGTTATTGTTATTGTTATTGTTATAATTATTACATCGATCCCACACCTAGTATAGATTAGATTCTCATAGATAAGAGGGTGCCCCTTTCGTTGAATCAAACTTGGGCTTACAGTACTAACCGGCATCATAGACATCATCGACATCACCGGCATCACCGGTTTGTTCTATTATTACGTAATAAACATAACTTTTCAAAGATTTTCCCAATTTAACTTAATTAATTTCCTTTATAAATAAGATGAGATTTCGCAATCCCTATCAAATTATACTTTAATATTAAGTATCTGCTTCATTTTAATAATATATCATCTATATAGACAAAGATATTATCATGTGCTGTTGTTGCTGTGTACCTGATTGCTGTTTAGTCATTTTAGCTTTAATATTCCCTCCTTTACCTGTTATTATAAAAAAAGGTTTATGTTCTTGTGATTTATTAATTAATATTTGCCTTTGTTTATTAGGTTGGATTCCTGGTACAATCCATTCTTGGTATATTATTTTATCTTCACCTGATATATTAATCGATGATGAAGAGAGACAAATTTTTATTATAAATACAACGATTCCAAATCATAATCCAAATAATAACAATTTAACTATTCATAAACAACCAAATCAAACTAAAATTGAATTTAGTCATCCTGAACCTTTCTTAGAAAGTAATAATAATAGTAGGAATAATAGTGAAACAATTAATCAAAATAATAACTTAAATAATAATTTAAGTCCTTTATCTCATATAGTTGGTGATTTTAAATGTCAAACTTCTTCCTCAAATAATAATAATAATTATGGTTCAATAAATGATGACGATATCGATCCATTAAATGAATCAAATCAACCTCCAAGTTATGAAAATGTTATGAATGAAACTTCAAAACAATTTAAATAGTTTCCTTATTTTACAATATATCATGTAAATTATTCTTTACTTTTGTATAATCTCTTCTTATCGTTTCTTTATAAATTTCTATCTCTTTAATCTTTTAATTTTGGGTATATATTGATTATTACGTAATCATCATTATAGAATTTTTCTTGACATACAAATGGAAAATATTAATTTTCAAAGACTTTTCAACAGCTCGATCTTCTTTAAATAATGACGATAGAACCAAAATATAAACTACGATATAGTATTAAACAAACACACGACAATAACCTTACATCAACAGTTAAAATAAGTCCAAATGGTGAATTAATTGCAACATGTTCAACTGATAATTCAATTAAATTATGGTATCTAAAAACAGGTTTATTAAAATGTAAATTAATTGGACATTTTAAAGGTATTTCCAATATTGCATTTTCACCCAACAATAAATATCTAGCATCAGCATCAGATGATTTAACAATTAGAATTTGGGATATTGAAATTGAGAAAACTATTAAAATTTTGAGAAATCATACATTTTTCATTAATTGTTTAAAATTTGATCAAAGGTCAAGAATTTTGATAACTGGTTCAAGTGATGAAAATATTAGAATTTGGGATTTAAAAAGAGGTAAAAATATGAGAATTTTAAGTGCTCATTCAGATCCAATTTCAAGTTTAGATTTATCATTTGATGATACAATTATTGTAAGTGGTTCATATGATGGATTAATTAGATTATTTAATACAGAGACAGGATCATGTTTGAAAACTTTAATTTATGATAAACAAGGTGGTTCATCATTTCCAATTAGTAATGTTATATTTTCACCAAATTCAAAATATATTTTATCAAGTTCATTAGATGGTTATTTAAGATTATGGGATTATATTAATAATTTAGTTGTTAAAACTTTTAAAAATGATAATAATTTACCAATAGCAGAAAAATATTGTTTAGGTTCATGTTTTATTGTTTTCAATAATGAATCATTGATTTGTTCAGGTAATGAAATTGGTGAAATAATTTTTTGGGATATTCAATCACAGGATATAATGTTTAAATTAATTGCAAGTGAAATTAAAAATAGTCCAATAATGCAAGTTGATAGTTATAATGATGGTGAAATACTTGTATCTATATCATTAAATGGGGAAATGAATGTTTGGGATTATTGTGGTTAGTTAAATGAAAAGAGATTACAAATAGTTTGTATTACAATATATTTTTAGTGTAGGAAATAATATTATTTTGTATGTACTATTATAGAAAGAATAAAGAAATTAAAAAGAAAGAAATTTAAAAGAATTAATAAATTAAAAAATTAGAAATTAAAGAACACAATATAAGATACAACAATGACTCCAATTCAACATAACAGTGAAACCAACCAAATTAAGAGAAAATAATGAAAAGAAAAAAATAAGTACATTTAAGAGAGATAGAAGAAAAAACAAATAATATAAGATAATAGATAAAAAGATAAAAGAAGAGTAGGGTATAATAGTATATTATTGGTTATATAATTTCAATTTAAATATTAAAATAACCAATAATATGCAAATTAAGCATTTGCAACCTTTGAATCAGCAATTGGAGCTTCATCAGCGACAACATCATTAACATTTGCTTCTGCATCAACTTGTTCAACAGATTCAGTTCCTGCAACAGGAACAGCTGAATTTTCTTTCTTTTCAGAATTAGAGCCAAATCTCTTTTGAAGAGATGCGTATTGTTCTCTAACGATAGTAAGAATTCTTCTGATTGGCATTTTTTTAGGTATTTAAAGTTTTAAAGAAAAGTAAAGATATTAACGTTTAAATTAAAATACGATAAGACCTTTGTATGAAGTAGAAACCAAAAGGAAAGAAGTAAAAGAAGAAGAAGTGATAAGGGCAAAAGATGTAAAAAGTGGGAAATCAGTTTGTTATTTATAATTTATAATTTATAAGGAAAGTAGATGAAAAAAGGGGCAATTTTGATAAAATAATTTTTAATTTAGAAGGCTCAGCTATATCTATCGGTATACTTTCCCTTTTAGGAAAGATTAACAAAGTTTACATTTACAATACTAAGGAATCTGATAATAATAATAATAATAATAATAATAATAATAATATCAATTAACTAATATACACACTAAATTAAATTAAATAACAATAGTTTAATTTACTTATAATTCTTGAGAAGCCTTTGCCTTTGCAGTCTTCTTTGGTAATAAAGATTGATGAATATTTGGTAAGACACCACCTTGAGCGATAGTAACATGACCTAATAATTTATTTAATTCTTCATCATTTCTAATTGCTAATTGTAAATGTCTTGGAATAATTCTTGATTTTTTATTATCTCTTGCTGCATTACCTGCTAATTCTAAAATTTCTGCAGCTAAATATTCAAGGACAGCAGTAAGATAAACTGGTGCACCAGAACCAACTCTTTGAGCATAATTACCTTTTCTTAATAATCTATGAACTCTACCAACTGGGAAAGTTAAACCAGCCTTGGAAGATCTTGAAGTTGAAGTTTTTTCAGAGGAACCTGCTTTACCACCTTTACCACCGGACATTTTTATTTAATATTTATCTAAGTGTTTTGTTTAATAAAATGTAAAAGAAAAGAAAACAAAAATGGTTATAATTGAATAACTACTAAATTAATATAAGAGGAATTGACCTTATATTTATATACCAATATCAATATATCAACATATCAATATCAATGGGAATGTAAATGATAATGTTTATTATAATGTTATTAGTAAGTAAGTGAAAAATATAGTGAAATATCGCGGTATAAAATTAATTACTTTGAGGTGTAAAAATAGGAACACTACTAACGAAGTGCGAATTATTAATTTATAATTTAATTTGATTTTTTGTAAATTTCAGTACGTTTTTATTATATAACATGTAATAGTGTTATTTATTATGTTGTATTATTTACTATTTAAATGATTGATTTCCCACTTATTACTTTGTTTACTATTATATTTTTAATTATTATTCTTTTAGCTTATTAAACAACAAAAATGGCTCCAAAAGCAGTAGCATCTAAAGCACCAGCAGAAAAGAAACCAGCAGGTAAGAAAACCGCTGCATCAACTGATGCAAAGAAAAGAACTAAAACTAGAAAGGAAACTTATTCTTCATATATCTATAAAGTTTTAAAACAAACACATCCGGATACTGGTATCTCTCAAAAGGCAATGTCAATTATGAATTCATTTGTTAATGATATTTTTGAAAGAATTGCATCTGAAGCTTCAAAATTAGCTGCTTATAACAAGAAATCAACAATTTCTGCAAGAGAAATTCAAACCGCTGTTAGATTAATCTTACCAGGTGAATTATCTAAGCATGCAGTCTCTGAAGGTACTAGAGCTGTTACTAAATATACTTCTTCTGCTTCAGCTTAAGCTTGAAGATTGAAGATTACTTATATTTTGTAATGTTATGTTATTTCTATTTTATTATTTAAAGTGTATATTAGTATAAATAATTTTTGATTATTATTATTATCTTTTTTTTTGTAAGTATTTTACGCGTAGCACCCTTTATGAGAGATTTAGGGCTCATCCCCTTAGTTTTCTTACTTTCTTTACTTGCGTTTCTTATGCTTTACTGAATTATATACACCTTTGAACAATTTGGAATGATCTTTTAATGAAGATATTATTTAGTAGTATTCTGTAGCAAAGGTAATTGTCTAACTAACCTCAAAGATTGGTTAGTTCATTGAAATACTCAAATTTCTTGCGATGAGCCACCTTCGTAGTAAATTTAATAATTTACATTCCAAAAAAACATCAATACATATTATTGAAGAATACTACTAGGTATAAAAGATATCAAAGAATCGAATGAGTTTACTTACAAACCTGAATACCCTAGGAACTGTATCATTAAAGTAATAAAATCAAAACATCAAACAGTATCTAAGTACGACCGCTTACAAAGCTCTAATAGCAAATTTTAACATCAGTGCATTATTTTTATATGGTGAGAAAATTAAAAAAAATTATTTCACTTTATTTTCACTTTTAATGAAAAATATTTTTTTTTCATCTCTAATTCTATTACTACTTTACTAATAAACTCTTTTGATATCATTTCATTTAAACAATTCAACTATGTCTTCACTCATATATGATCCCTTTGTTGTCACTAATTTACCAAGATTACAAAGTAAGTCAGATATATCTAAACTTTGTTTTACATCACAAATAAATGATTCAAATTCAAGTAATTTTGATATTACAATTAGTGGTTCATATATTGCAACTTTTATAACAAGACCATCTCCAAAAATGATTTGGTCTTATGCTTTATCACCTGATTCAACTATAACTGCAATGGATTCTTATGATTTAGATTTAAATACTGATAATGAAAGAAAATTATTCGCAGTTAATATTAATGAACGTAAAAATTATTTCCTTAAATTTATTGATTATGGTAATAATAATAATAATAGTAAAATTAATAGCAAGACAAATATTGATGAGGAAAATCAAAGTAGTTCAACTTCAGTTGTTAATGAAGAAGATAGACATATTATAGAATCTAATGATAATTTAAAACATGTTAACGATAAAACAATTCAATTAAATGATGAAATTATTGGTTTAAAATTTTCAAACTTAGATTCAAATTATTTATTTGCATTATTTAAAAATGGTAAAATATCAGTTTTAAAGTTTTCAACTGATGAAGAAATTAATAAATTAAATATCGAAACTTTATCATTTAATGATAATATTAATTCAAATAATCAAATTTTATATCATCAATTTATTAAACCGGAACAATTATCAATCAATTCAAAATCTCAAAAAGTTGATAATATTCTATTGATAGTTGAAAAAGTTAAAGGTAATAAGAATAATAGTGATAAACTTAGTGTTTGTTTAATTTCAATGAATTTAGATGAAATATTAGAAATTTCTAATTCTGAAATTACGGTTGATGATTATTCAAAACTTAATAATATTCAATTTACATTTGATATATCAGGGAAATTAGTTATTCTTAAAAATACTGATAATAATCAATTATTATTAGAATCATATGAATTACCATTATCTAATAATAAAAAAATTATTAATATAACAGGAGTTTTCCAAAAGGAACCAAAGGAATCTCCAACATCTATTAAATGTGCATCAACTAATAGAATTTTAATAACTAAGGGTAGTACAGTTTCATTAATTGATATTAAATATGAATCATTATTATCATCATTAGATTTATATTCAAGATCAAAGGAAAATAATAATGGGTTTACTAAAACTCCAAGAAATGCAACTTTATTAAATGTACCGATAGTTAATGGTAATACAATTAAATCAAAGAATACATTTGCATTATTAGTTTTAAAAAATTCCAAAGAAAATATTTCACAAATTCATTATATTTCAATTGATGTTGGATTAGGTAAATTAAGGGACGCATTAACTCCATTACCACCAAATGATGAAGAAATTGAAATTGAAAATGAAAATAATTTTATAACTTTCCAAGGATATTTAAATGATGAAGAAGAAGAGGAGGAATTTATTAAAAATGAAATTGAAACTTTAAATAATACAATTGAACAAATTAATCAATTAAAAGAAATTAATGATGTTAAAGGATTAGAGAATGTTATACTTGGATATTTGAAGAATTTAAGTATTGAAAAAATTGAAAAGAATAATAAATTTGAAGTTTTCGAAAGTGAGAAGGATAAATTTATTGATTTTAAATTAGTTAAATTTTTTACATTAATATTATTTGAATATTTGAATGAAGATGAAGAATATATACCAGAACGTGGTATAACATATTTTTTAACACACCCATTATTTCCAATCGATATTGCAAATGGATTAATTAATAAATTAAAATTATTCCCAAGATTACAAAGACAAGCAATTGTTACATGTGTTAATATACCAAGTAAAGATTTAATTATTGAATTAAATGATATTGAAAATGATGAAATTTTTAAAGATATAATTAAGAGATTAATTGAAGAATTTTCAACTGATAAGATTACCAATGAAACAATTAAAATTATTAAAAGTGAAAATTCTAATTTTGATTTAGATAAAATTATTAATAAAATAATTAAATTAAATTATGGGTATGAAATTTTAAATTCATTTATTGATTCTAATGGTATGATATTAAGTTTACATTATTCTAATGATACAAATAAATTAAATAAACTAACTAAACAGTCACAATTAAAGATTGATTCATTATTAAAAGATTATGAATTATTGACATTAATTGATCAAGCATTAAAGAATGTTGAAATTGTTAATTCTAATTCTAGTAATAATTCTAATAAAAAGTCTAATAAGAAGAAGAGAGAAGAAAAAGAAATTGGTGATTTAACAGTTGGTATGAGTGGATTTGATATGATGATGAAGTTTGATACAGATATTAACAAGAGAGGTAACAATAACAACAGATCCAAGGTTACCACTTATACAATTGATAGACTTACTATATAAACCTAAGTATTATTATTACGTAAAATGAGTGAAAATCCTCACTATAAAATAATCAACACTTTCTAGACAACATTGATGATGACAAGTGGTAGTTGTTAATAATATATATATCAATCATTTATATTCTTCGTTTGAGTTTATACAATAGACAACACTTTATATGATGAGACTTGTAGCTTTCTTATTTGCAATTCTTGCCTCAATTTTCTTTTACATGAATCCAACTAATGCAAGTAACACCCCAGCTGGTGAATTACCTGAAATTACCCATAAAGTTTATTTCGATATTACAAGAGGTGGTGAACCATTAGGTAGAGTAGTTATTGGATTATTTGGTAATATTGTTCCAAAGACAGTTGAAAATTTTTATCAATTATCAGTTTCCAAAGATCCAGAATTTGGTTATATTAATTCATCTTTCCATAGAGTTATTAAAAATTTTATGATTCAAGGTGGTGATTTTACAAGACATAATGGTACAGGTGGTAAATCAATTTATGGTGCAAAATTTCCTGATGAAAATTTTCAATTAAAGCATGATAGACCAGGTCTTTTATCAATGGCAAATGCAGGTAAAAATACTAATGGTTCACAATTTTTCATTACAACTGTTAAAACTCCTTGGTTAGATGGTAAACATGTTGTATTTGGTGCAGTTGTTGAAGGTTTTGAAACTGTTAAAGAAATTGAAAATTCAAAGACAAGTTATGGTGATAAACCTGTTAAACCAATCATTATTGCTGATTGTGGTGCAATTGAAATTGAAAATGTTAAAACTGATGATGTTAAAACTGAAGAAATTTCAAAGGATGAGTTGTAATTGTGTTTGTAAATGATTATATTATTATAATAGTGTATTGTGTACTTTCATATATTGAAATATAACTATTTATCTATTATATATTGCCTTCAATTTACTTCACTAGAACCTTTGTATCGATGCATTTCTAACGGCATTATGATCAAAGGGTTTTCCTCAAATTTGAATAAAAAACTTACTTTCTTTTTATTTTTACACAAGTTAATGATTTCAATAATTAAACACCCATCATATTCATCACTCTTCCACTTATACCAATACTAAATCCCATAAAGAAATACCTCTTCTACCAATATATATAACTCTGACTCCCATTCTACTGGCTACAGATAAGAAAAAATTACTTTTTACGAGCGAAGTTTTTCAATTTCCTATTATCTAAGTTCATCATCGATCCTTGGGTGCATGTTTCTTTTGTTCTTTTGTTTCTGTTTCTTCTTTTCACAGAGAGACAATGGTGGAGAACGGTAGATCATCTCCTTGGTCTATAGGTACAAGACAATCATCAGTATCGGCTGGTAACGCATTAGCTAGAAGTTTTGTTTATAATTCTTATAAACCAAACACTTTATCACCTATTGATTCAAGTCTGTTAAGGATACATTCAACAGATTCTGTTCATGAAGATTCAGCAGATTTAGCAAATATAGATGTACCGGAGGAACAACCTTATCAACCTTATCAATCATATCAACCATACCAACCTATTCAAAATAATCAATCATATCAACAAAATGTTTTAAATAATAATAATCTATCTGATGAGAATAGTCAATTATTAAATGATTCATCATTTGATGAAATTTCATCAAATTATACTTTTGAAAATACTTTTAAGAAAAGAAGAGAATCAAAACCAATACTCGATACTATTGAATTTTTCCGAAATTCTTCAAAAGATCAAATTTGGAAACAATGTTTCTTAAAACCAATAGAATATTTACCTGCAGTTTTTTTAGGTACTTTACTTAATGTACTTGATGCATTATCATATGGTATGATTATGTTCCCAATTGGTGAGAAACTATTCTCTCATATGGGATCAACTGGCTTATCAATGTTTTATGTCTCAACAATTATTGCCCAATTAGTTTATTCATTAGGTGGATCAGCTTTTAAATCAGGTATTGGTAGTGAAATGATTGAAATTACACCATTTTTCCATAAGATGGCATTAAGTATTTTATTATCAGTTGAAAATAAATATGGTCAAGGTACAAATGAGAGTATTATTTTAACGACAACTATTTTCACATTCGCAATTTCATCAATTATAACAGGTATAGTATTTATCATTTTAGGGAAATGTAAATTAGGTAAATTGGTAGGATTTTTCCCAAGACATATCTTAATTGGTTGTATTGGAGGTGTTGGTTATTTTTTAATTATAACAGGTATTGAAGTTTCTTCAAGAATTCAAGGTGGTATTGAATATAATTATAAAACTTTTAAATATTTATTTGATGATTATCAAATTTTACTTCAATGGACAATACCACTTTTACTGTCAATTATACTTATAATAATTCAAAAACTTAATTCAAATCCTCTTATTGTACCATTTTATTTTATAATGATTTTCATTATATTTCATTTATTAATTTGGATTATACCCGGTTGGACATTAGAACTAGCAAGAGGTAATGGATGGATATTTACAATTACTGAAACATCAAATGATTCATGGTATTCATTTTATAAATATTATGATTTTCAAAAATGTGATTGGATGTTAATTTTGGAACAAATTCCAACTATTTTAGCATTAACATTTTTTGGTATCTTACATGTACCAATTAATGTACCTGCATTAGCATTAAGTATTGGAATGGATACATTTGATGTTGATAGAGAATTAATTTCTCATGGTATAAGTAATTTAATTAGTGGTATGGTTGGTTCAATTCAAAATTATTTAGTTTATAGTAATTCAGTGTTATTTATTAAAAGTGGAGCAGATTCAAGAATTAGTGGTATAATGTTAGCAATTGTAACATTTTTTGTTATGTTAATTGGTAATAAAATTGTTAAATTTATACCAATTTGTGTTGTTGGTTCATTAATATATTTATTAGGTTATGAATTATTAAAGGAATCAATTTTTGATACTTTTGGTAGAATTAGAAAATTTGAATATATTACAATTTTAATTATTGTTATTACAATGGGTATTTGGGATTTTGTCTATGGAATTTTAATTGGTATTTTAATTACATTTATTTCATTTATTATTGAAGCAGGTAGTAAACCTGTTATAACTAAAATTGTTACAGGTGAATATGCTAGATCAATAGTTATTAGAAATTCAAGACAAAATGAATTTTTGAAAAATGTTGGTAAACAAATATTTATTTTAAAATTAACAGGTACTTTATTCTTTGGATCAATTGGTGGATTAGAGGGTAAAATACGTGAAAGGTTTGAAATTGCTAATTATAAGAAACAACCAATTAAATATTTGATAATTGATTTAAATAATATAATTACATTTGATTTTAGTGCAATTGAAGGATTTAAAAGGATTAGAAATTTACTTAAGGAAAAAAATTGCTATTTTATAATTACATCAAATAATGGTGAAGGATTTGTTGAAATGTTTAAGTATTGTGGATTATGGGAAACTGAAAAAGATCAAGAAATGATTGTAATGTTTAATAATTTAAATTCTGCATTAGAATGGTGTGAAAATTCATTTTTGAAAAATTATAAAAATATAAGTAAAGGTATTAAAATTGGTAATGGTGATAATAAAATTACTCATAATAGCCCTTACTCATTTTTTAAGAATGATTTATTAAGTGGTACACCAAGACAAGTTCAATTTCTTAATGCAGCAAGAAATTATAAGATTAAAGAACAAAAGGAAGAGGAAATAATTGGTAATAATTTAATCAATTATAAAGAAGAACCAACACATCTTTTATTACAAGTAATGAGAGGTATAAGTTCCAAAACTGATGGTAATTTCTGGAGTAAATTAAGTAAATATTTAGAAAGAGTTGAATATGAAGATAACGAAATAATTTATGAAAAAAATATCAATCAACCTAAACTATTCTTTATTGAAAGTGGTATAATTGGATTTGAAATCAAATTCCATAATTTAGAATTTACAATACAGAGTAGTGAATTACCACTTACATTATTTGGAGATATAATCAAGACATATTCAGATAGAAGTATTAAATATCAATCCAATGGTAAAAGTGTTGTTTGGGTTTTAAATAGTGATAAGATGGAGATGTTACGTAATGAAGAAAAAGAAGTTTATGTTGAACTCTTAGAAGTTTATGTTAGGATCAACACACAACGATTTGAGAGTATAACTTCAAATATCTTAGTATCATAATCATAATATATATATATATATATAGTAGTATATAACATACAGTAATAGACAATGTTTGATAAAAGTGTAGAAGGATTTGAAAGATTAGAAAAATGGAGAAGGAATTTAGGAATTATTGTTAATGATAAAATATTAGTGAAAAATAGTGAAGAGTATGGAATGGGTGTATACTGTAATGAAGATATTGATATTAATAACAATGAAAGGGATGATAATGATGATGATTATGGAATTGAATTAATGAGAATACCATTGAAGTGTACTTTAAGTTTAGTTACATTTAAGGAAATTGTTGGGAAATTAAGTGATGAAGAAAAGACAGTTTTCAAAGAATGTCTTAGATTATTAATGAGATTTATTAATTATGGAGAGAGTGAAATATTGATTGTTCATTTAATTGCAATGGATATTTTAAAAAAGAAAGGATTTAAGAATGAACAATTAAAAGATTTTTATATTTATTTGGATGTTTTGATTAATTGTAAAGTTAATGGATTTAATATTGAAAATGAAGATGCGATTAATGATTTTAGGGAAGAATTTTCAGGTAATTTAAAATTTGAGATGAGTTTATTAGAAAGAGAAAGATGGGAAAGAGTTAGTGAATGTATTAATGAGAATATGAATGTTAGAATTAATGTTGTTCAAATAGTTGCAGCTGTACGTTCTCGTGTGTTGGAAATTCCAAGAGTAGAGGAAGAAATAGAGGAAGGTGATGAAGAAGGTAATTTTTATGTTGATAGTACACTTGTTCCTATATTAGACTATGTTAATCATGATTGTAATTATAATGCAAAATTTGATGTTGATATTAAGACTGGAGATATTTTACTAATAGGTAATAAAGATGTTAAATTCAAGAAAGGAGACCAAATATTCATTAGTTATGATGAATTAGAAGATTTACATACATTTATTAGTACATATGGATTTATTCCAAGAGGAGAAGGTAATATTAAAGTAATTGATTTACCGATATTTGGATATTCTAGAGATAAAGATAAGAATGAAATTAATGATTATTTAATGACATCAAGATTAGATAGTTTAAATGAGACACCACTTGTTAGATTTGCAATTGAATTTAAAGATGGTAAAATGTATAGTAGACCATTGGTTAATGATAAAGATAATAGGATATTATGTTTTATTGACAATCTTCCGTGGGAGGAATGGTCACAAAATGATGTTGATAATAGAATTAAAGAAAGTGATAGAAATGATGAAGATCAAGAGGTGGAAGGTCAAAGAAAGACAATTAATTATGAAGAAAGATACACTTTAGGGCATGAACAATTACTTAAAGAAGATACGGATAAACTAACTTTAAAGTTTTATCAATATATTGATAAAACTATTAAAAATATTAGAAATCGTTCCATTACCATGAAAGAATTGATATCAGAATATGAGAATCAACAATGTAGTCCATTAATTGAAATATTAGAGATATACATTAAAATGGGAGTTTATTTACTTGAATTCCCAACTTCAACTGAAGATTATCTCAATGATTTACCACTATTAGAGACACCGTTCAAATACAATTGGGCAGCACCTTACAAAGGTGGGACGTTCAGATACGGAAATACATGTTAAATAAGCAAGTGGCTGTACTGTCAATTATTATAATATTAAATACCTCATTGTATATATCTTTTTTAACCGATTTGAGAAAATTTCCCAAGTCTCTTTATCCAATCATGCACTTAGTTTTTGTTTCCAGTAACTAATTATATAGTTTTGGGGACACATAATTTTAGTTTCTGAAAAATTGACACCTAATAATAAACCTTGAAATGTACTTATATATCTATTGTGAACCCCCACAACAAAAGGTCTGTCGTGACCTTAATTACGTAATTCTCAGCAGTGAGGCAATATAATATTTTCCCGCTGGGAAAAGTTGTAATAGTAATTATAACACATCCCGCTCTATTACTATTTCTTTTATTTTATTTTATTTTTTGTATAGAAAAAAAAAGAAGAAGATTTAATTAACTCTTTTGATGTAGTTTAACTCCGTCGGTTTGGAATATATACTTTACTCAAATCTATTCCATTATATATATATCTAATATCGTCTTATACATCGTCTTAATATATTATATTGTATTGCTCTTTTACCTTAATAAGGCTATATATAACGAAGACATATCCCCCTCTCTTAGTTTTAATCATCATTTAATAATAACTTATTATATTTTTAATAGATTTTTTGTAAAAATAATTACAAAATATTTACTATCACATTTTAATTATTTAAAGTAAATGCTTCCACCTGATTGTAAAAAGAAAAGAGTCGGTAAGGCTTGTGATTCATGTCGTTTGAAAAAGACAAAATGTAATGGTAAATCACCTTGTCAACGTTGTTCAATTGATAATAAAATTTGTGTTTATAGTCAAAAGAAAAAATTTAAGGATAGATTATATTCAAGTGATTATGTTGATTTATTAGATAAACGTTTAATTTTACTTAATAAATCATTAATTAATTTATGTAAATTAGTTAAATCAAATGATAAAAAAATTTTAAATGATTTTATTGATAGCCTGAATTGGAATGAAAATACCTCAAATAATAATGATATTAATGATAATGATATTAATGATATTAATAATAATAATAATAATAATAATAATGACCAAAATGATGATATTAATGACCTTACAATTGTTGATCTACCACCATTTTCAATTAATAATGCAATTAAATTCTTATTAGATGATAATTTATATTTAAACAAAAATTTAAACTTTTCAAATAATTCAAATACTTTACTATTACCTCCAGTTTTACCAAGTGAAGGTATACCATTAATGATTTCATCACCTGAATCTTCATCACCTACAAATTCAAATTCAAATTTAAACAATATTATACCCGAGAATTATAGAAGTATGAATAAAAAAGATTTAAATAACGATAATGATAATGATAATGATAATGATAATGATATTTCATCCATGGGATTTCATTCAATTCATTTACAAAATAATATAAATCATAATATAAATCAAAATTTTAATTATCAACATAATAATAATTTAATTACACCAAATTATTCACCAATTTCAAATAATAATGAATCATTTAATTCACCACTTTATTTAACACCAACATTATCACCAAGTTCAATTACGAGTGATTCATCTACAATGTTATTTTCAAATGCTTTCCATAGTCCATTAAATAATAATAGTTTACTATTAACTGAAGACTATTTTATATAATAAAGCAAGTTTTTACTTATGATAGATACTACATATAATATTCTAATGATGATAATGATATATGATTTTAATTCCTTATTCTTTGTTCTTTGTTCTTTGTTCTTTGTTCTTTATTCTTTATTCTTTATTCTTTGTTTCCTTCAATTCTTTGCCTTTTCTTTACTTCTTTATTCCTTCAATTCTATTCCAAATACCTATATATAACAATTATAAATTATAAATTTTATGAAATAAGATGAAAAAAATACCGTTATCTAAACTCCGGAACTGCGTCTTATATATAAAATCTATCTCTATAAAACACTTCTCTTATGAAACCTTCTCTCTGATATCCAGAAATCAATTCTATAATAGATACATCCAATTAATCTAAATAATGCTAATGCTGCAACTAACCATAATATAGTTGTCATAAAATAATTTGCAACATTCATATCATTCCAATAATTTCTCTTGTTAAATCTTGTTGTACTTGTTCTATTATCCTCTCCATTAACATATTTGGAATAATCCTCTAATCCACCTGTACGTAAAATAACAACTAATAAAATAAAATTACAAATTAACCAAATAATAACAGTATATGTTCTACCCATTGCATAATTCCTTTCTGATTTTGCTATATTCTCCTTGATTATCTCAATTTCACTCTTCTCTTTAACAATTTCTCCCTTACTTAATAATGTTTGTGCTTTAACAAAATAATTCTCCGGATTTTCAAGTTTTTCACTTAATAATAAAACTTTTTCGTTAACTGTTTCATCATCTTCACCTTTTTCCCCATTTTCATTTTCATTTTCATTTTTATTATTATTATTATTATTATCTTTCTTAATTTCTGCCTTCTTTGGTGGAATTTTATGATCAACTGATAATGAACCTTTTGTACCCCATGAAATATCATTTATATTACAAAATGCATATATACTTAAAACATTAATATATGCAGGTGATAATAATAAATATTGAATAATACATGCAAATATATGGAAAACATCTAAAAATAGAATTGATGAAATTAAATATAAAACATATGTTGAACAAATTGAAACTGTTAAATCCCTAAATTTTGCATTCCTTAAATATTTCAATCCAACTGAAATTGTAAATTTACTATATTCTCCAATATCATCCTTAATTAATTTAATTGATTCAATTGTAAGTGCAACAACACAAAATGTCATATAAATAACAATTATTGCAAATAATATAAATGCAATTAAATATAAATATTTTGCATCATTAGGTTTATTACCAAATGAAATAATAAATGTAAGTATAATTGATCCAATATAAAACCAAAGGAAAACAATTGATAATATATTACCAATTTTTTCACCAATAAATGGTACATCTTTAACATTTAATGTTAAAATTCTGAAAACTAAAAAATAAATTGAAATTGAAAACCATGAAAGTAATATATTAATTGTTTGATAAATTATTTCAATAATTAAAAAAAATTTCCTACCAATTGAATGTTTTGAAATTAATAATCGATAAAAATGTAAAATTGAATATAATGCAGCAAAAAATGAACCATTTAACCATCTTCTACGTTGATTAATAAATTCATTAATTTGTGATGGTACATCAGTAATTGCAAATGAATTATGAATATATTTTAATAAATATGATTTTTCTGATTTTGTAACTAATTCAAAACATAAAATTCTATCCTCTGCTAAATACATATTACTTTCTAAAATACCTGCAGGTTTATCAACATTTAATTTCATATCCTCTCCATGGAAATAAGCATTTAATGGTTGACCCTTTAATGCTTCATATCTATATGCACTAAATGCACCTGGTAAAACTGTTACAAATCCAAATGCTGATTCCATTGGTTTATCTAATATATTTGACATTTTATATTCAAAATTTTGTGCTGCAATTAATGGATTTATAATACATTTACCAAAATCTGATATTTTAAAATATATTAATCTAAAAAACTTCTTCCAAATTGAACTTTCATCATTAACACTTGCATGGTTACCTAACATTGCTCTAATTTCACCACAAGCACCACCAATTTTAGGATTTTTAAAAGCTTTCCATAATTTATAAATTGAATCAGGTCCAGGTTCTGTACCAACATCTAATAATACAATAACTTTTGGATTTAAATTTGGTGAAAGGAAATTTAATGCCCATCTATGAGAATTAATTTTTTGTTTATTTTCTTCCTTTAATAAAAACATTAATTGAATTGGGACTGTTTGTTCTGTAACTAATGGAACTTTATAACTATTATCTGATCTATTATAATCAAATTTACCAATACCGAAAGTAGTTGTATATTCAAATAAATGTGCATTAACTTTATCATCATTAACATAATCTTGCATTATACCTTCTTGGAAAACACCTAATAATGTAAGTAAAGCTTTTGATCTTTCATTAATTTTACTTTTACCATCACTAACAATAACAACAACAATTTTTTGCCAACTTTGTTTACCAAATGGATGATTATTATTTTCATTTAAATTATACATATTTTTAATATTTTTGAAAACACCCTTTAAAGTTCGACCTAATAAAATTTCATCTTCATTATACATTGTACAAACAATCATTAATTCAGTGTCTCTCTTAATTGGATAAATATTTGGACGTAAAGGATAATTTTCAATATAATCTTTAATAATTGGATTTTGTTCATTATAATCTTTTGGATCTGATGTAATTGCATGATAACGTAAATGAGTAAATTCTGTTAATTGTTTTGCACCATTGAATGGAATTTTATTTAATAATTGATTGGGTACTGGATAATCAAAACTATAATATTTACCATCAATCAATTCAACTTTATTATCACCTTTATCAGCAAAATTAGCATTATCATTTAAAATATTATTATTCTCATTTTGGAAATCATCATCTTGAAATAATTCATTTTGATTTAATTCAGGTTCATCAAAATCACGTTCAAATCTTTGATAACAATCATTTTCATCATAATAACCAAAATTATTAGTATTATTAGTATTATTAATAATAGGATTATTATTTTCATAATAATTTGATAATTCATAATTTGAAGGAGTTGGTGAAGTATTATCATTATAATTATATTGATTTATTGGTTGATTGGGGAACAATGGTTTATTAGGAGTTGTTAAGAAATTAGAAGAATAATTTGAATCATTATAATTTTCATATACATTAACAACAGGATTAGATTTTGTATAAACTGATTCATTCTCATCAAGAAAATCATTACTACTATAATCCATTGTATTATTGTTTATTGTAAGTTGATTGTGTTCATTTTGGTGTTCAGGTTCTTGTTCATATTCAAAATATTGATCATTATTATTATTAACATTATTATGACTATCTACTATATTATCATCACTATTATCAAAAGCAGTTGAGAATGGATCAACAGTTAAATGTGAATTATTAGGACTAATATTAGGACTAATATTATGATTATAATTTTGATTATAATTTTGATGATCATCCCTTGGATCATGATCATTTATATCAATATTACTAGCGCGTCGTAAATGTCTATTAGGTGAAACTGAGAGACGTGCAGAAGATGAAGGTACTTGTAAACGGAAATCATTAATAGAAGATTCATTATCTGAATCATCGAAAGTGAAAGGATTTGACATTGCAGAGTGGAAAAGGAGAGTCAAAAGAGTAAATAGTAAAACAGTTGCAAACCTTTTCTTTAAAATATATTCAACATAATTTGAATATACTAAAATTTATATATGAAACGGGGCTAAAACGGTTTTTTTTTTGTCAACTTAGCGCGTTTGGTAACCTATTTTTAGCTTATTTCACTTGGAAGACCTTCGTTATCAATATCAGCTACTCTTACACTCTCAAATTCTTCTTTAGGTAATTCTTTATCTTTACTTTTATTATCATTCATTTCATTTATTTCAGCCTCTCTTTCTGATCTAATCTTTCTCCATTGTTCAGCTGCTATCTCCCATCCATATTTAACATCATCATAATGATTTTGGTCATTCTTATGACTTATGTCATTATTAACTTCATCCTCAATACATACATTTAACATAGATGCAACTAATTCACTCACTTTTTCAGCTACAAATGGTAATGACCAACTGAATACATCCATTTGATCTCTTAAACAATATGGTGCATCCTGTGATTTATATTGTTTAACATGTAATTGTCCTCCATCATAAATAATCGCTGCTCCTAAATTACCATATGTACCACAATAATTTGCTGCACTGAAAATTGTAATAACTGTTGGGAACCCCCTATCTCCTGTACGATGTAATCTATATCCATCCATTTGTGGTTGATGTCCTCTTACAATTGCAAGTAAATCATTCCTCTCAAGAAATCTTTCAACTGCCTTAAAACTGTATAATTCACTACATCGACGATCACTATTAAATTTAAAAAGTTCTTCATTATCATCTTCTTCTATGTCTTCATCATCATCATCATAATTGTCACTAGGATCTGACCATACTAAATCACACATTAATCCCTTGCTTGGTATATCAACTTTAAATCTATCAATATCAACTATATCTGAAAGTGTATCCAACTTACTTGAAATACCTGCATGAACACAAATAAAATCTCCATTAACAATTGCACCTAAGGGTAATGCCCTAAATGATGAAACTGCACTTACCCAAACTTCTTTACTATACCTTCTCTCACATTCTCTCTTAAATGTAAAATATTCACTCATACGTCTACTTTCATGATTACCCCTTAATAAAATAACTTCGTTAGGAAATGAAAGTTTCATTGAATAAACTAATAATAATACCTCTAATGACCAATCTCCTCTATCAACATAATCTCCTAAAAATAAATATTTACAATCTTTATTAATCTCTCCACAAACTTTAATAACTTGTAATAAATCATAATATTGTCCATGAATATCTCCAACAATTGCAATTGGCATATCCTCATTTGCTTCAATAAGTATTAAATTATCTTCTTCACTCATTAATTCTTCTGCTCTTTCTAATATATTTATAACATGTCTTTCTGAAATTCTACCCTGTTTACGGAAATGATTCATTAAAAATTTATAATCAGGTATACCATTTTCATTAAATAATTCACTATATATAGGTATCTTAGTTTCTGGTTTGTCAACTTCAGAGACAACTCGATCAATAGTACTGTGTTGTTTACCATCCTTCGTTGTATACATGTAAGAATTTCGATTATTTCTGGTAACTTTACCCCTACCAGTTTTATTCTCAATTGATTTCTCAATTTTCTTTAATGCATTGGTTATCTTAATACTAACATCAGTTTCTCTCATTGTTATTAGATTAACTACTAAATAATATATATTGATACAAAAATAGATAAAAGAAACAAAAGTTATTATAAAGAATTACATGGAAATTTCAAAATTTCCAAGGCATGCACAGATCGCATTCATAGCCCTTTACTTACTCTAGCCCATAATTTCTTATATCTTGCATCATCCTCTTTAACCTTTTCTTCAACAGTTGGTGGTAAACCTTCATTTGTCATATCTGCACGTCTAACTCTTTCGAAATGTGATAATTGTTTATCTAATTCATCATTCCCATCAAGTAAAACTCCTTTAGGTAATGTTAAACCTCCACTATATGCACGTAATTGTTCAACTTTAACAGATTCTTGTCTTAAAATTTGTAACATACGTGATAATCTACCAATTGCCAATATCTTATTTCGTAGTGCCATTTGATCCAATGTTTTTTGTTCCTCATCTGCAACTGGTTTATCATCTTCCATTTTATCATTATCAGCGTGAGTTTCAATTTCCTTCTTATCTTTATTTTCAATAACGTCAATTTCTTCAACTTCAGTTTCTTTCCTTTCAACTGTATTCCTCTTATTAAGTTGTTCATGTTGAATTTTCATTAAAGATTTTGTTAATTCTTTGGATAATGGAGTATCAGTATCTAATTCTTCATCAGTACAAACATTTAAAACACTAAATAAAATTTCAACAACTCTTTCAGCAACAAATGGTACAGACCAATTGAAAACATTCATAAAATTTGGTAAATGATAAGGTTCAGGTTGTGAACTAAATTGTCTAATATTCATTGTTGTAACATCATATTTTAAAACTGCTGCTTTATTACCATATGTACCACAATAATTTGGTGCACTAAATAACGTTATAACAGATGGGAACTTTTGTTGTGGAGTATTTTTATACATTCTATAACCTTTATCTTGAGCTTGATGTGCACGTATAACACATAATAAATTATTTCTCTCTAAAAATTGACAAACAGCATTATATGAATACATATAAGAACAACCTCTTTCATAATTTTCTTTAAATTTTTTAACTTTTGTTGAACCATAAATTTCATCATCAAAATTATCTGAAGGATCTGACCAAACTAAATCACAATATGGCCCATGAGATGGGAAATCAACTTGAAATCTATTAATATCATTGATTTCACTTATATGTTTAATATCTTTTGATATACCACCATGAACGCAAAAAAATTGTTTATTCATAATTGCACAAATTGGTAATGCACAAAATGATTTTAATGATTGATGATAAACTTCAATTGAATATTTAATTAAACATTCTCCCTTAAATGTAAAATGTTGTGTCATTTGTTTACTTTCATGATTACCTCTTAACATTGTAAAAGTTTTAGGGTGATTAACTTTCATACTATATAATAATATTAAAACTTCTAATGAATAAGAACCTCTATCAACATAATCACCTAAAAATAAGAATGATGTCTTATCAGGATCTCCACAAATTTCAAATAATTTACATAAATCATATAATTGACCATGAACATCACCACAAATTGTAACTGGTGATGGAACATGTAACATATTTGGTTCATTTTCAAAAACTTTTGTTGCCATTTTAATAATTTTCAATACTTGTGATTCCTTTAATTTACCTTCTCTTTTAAAATGCTCACGTAAAAATTTATAATCAGGTAATCCACCCTTATTTCCAAATAAAACAGAATCTTCAGGTATAACACTTGTTGGTGCATCAACAGTTTTCACAATTCTATCAGTTGTAGAAAATTCTTTACCATTATCATCGATATAAATGGTTGGATCACGTTTATTATGCTTCCCACTCTGATTCATTTTACGTAGAGCATTTTCAATCTTTATTGTATTCTCGTGAGCTGTAAGCTTTTCCTTTGCTGATGGTTCTACCATTCTCTTGATTAATAGTAGTAATCTAGAGTAAAAAAATAGAAATAGAAATAGAAATAGAAAAAGAAAACCAGATACATGTAGTCACAATATCGATTCCGTAGTATGTCACCAGCTGATACTAAGTTTAGGGCTATTGTTAACAATTTTGAGATTTTGCTTAACTCCAGAATTCGTTACTCATTTTCGGATCTAAATATTTTTTCTTCATGAAAAATTTATTTTAACAACTTTTCCTAATGTTAAATGGTACTTTTTAATGTATAATTCTTCTATAAGTACAGTAGTTTAGTCATTAAAATCATGTCTGAAATATTCCTTAACGATCCAGGAACTATATCCTCTGAATTCCCTCTTTTACCATTTCCAAATGACAAACAAGATGCAAATTTTGAACTTGGAGTTTCAATGATTTTACATAATTGGCATACATTATCAACAGCTGTTGATAATTCATGGGGTGGGCCACAATCATCTGAAAAACGTGATTGGATGGCAGGTGCAGTTATTGATGAATTCACTAATAATAAAGAAATTGATATTATTTATATTCATGAATTATTATCAGGTATAATGGAAGATGAATTTGATTCAATAATTGAAGATGGTTCAACGATTAATATTGCAACAAATATAATTAACTGTTATAGACAATGTCAAGAAAATCAATTTGATGCAATAAAGCAAGCTTATTTAAAATGGATTGAAAAGCAAAATAATAAAAAGGGTAAAATTGAAGTTAATGTTATAGATGATCCGTTAAATCCTGATATTTCATCTAATGAGGAAGATGATGGTGATGATGATAATACAATGGATCAAGATATTGATATGATGGATACCTCTGAAAACAATTATGTTCCTCCATTAGTGGATGATGATGGTTTCACAATTGTCACTAGTAAAAAGGGAAGACGTTAATACCTTTTAGTCTTATTGAACTCTTAAACTCATAATATATATCACATATAAACATTTCTGTATTTCTTAAAATCTTTTAAACGTATAATAAATAACCCATAATTGTAAAGAAACCATTAATGATAACCACTATTATCTTAACGAGCCTCCTATTTTTTATAAAAATGTATACAACATTTTCTTTGTCGTAAGTATTGATTAAATATTCTTTCTTTTGACTAAGTATCATCCAACTCTTCAATTTCATAGTTCTAAATATAATAAATAACATTATTGAGACAGTTTAATTATGTTTACAAAAGAATTCACTCGTAACCTGGTTGTTTAACATATTAATTTTCCATTTTTATGAATTTTGACACCACCTAAAAAGTAAAATCCCCGTATTTGAGAGGATAACTAAGTGAAAGGTCAAAAACGTTTTAATTAGACTGAAATAATTACAAAATTTCTCAATTATACACAATTATTAAATAAGTACATTACTGACTAATACTTGGATGATTAGATCCACCATTACCACGTAATAACATTTTCAATGAAACATCACTATCACGACGATCAAGAGAATTTGGTCTAACACCTTGTCTTTTCCAAAAACCTTCAGTAAATACTCCACTTCCATTACTACGCATATTCAAAAGTGGTGATCCTATAGAATTCTTCTTTACAAAAACCTCTGCAAATGGTGAACTAGTATTATTATTATTCGTGATTAAATTCAGTATTTCAGACTTTCCATGTTGTAAAAAATAATGATTTCGTACTGATATTGGATTGATTTTGAATAATATTATATGAGTTCCAAACCAAACACTATAATTCATAACATTACTCTCATAATAATCATTTTCTCCATTTTTATAGAATTTTGGTTCTGGTGAATTATTATTTTCATCATTATTACTACCTATTTTCCAACCTCCAAATCCCCATGATGAACTAGTTTTCTTAATCGCAGAAATTCCAGAACTCAGTTCAGCTAATAACCCTTTAGTTTCATAAACATTATAATTAAGGAAGATATCTGACCAAATTAATGAAATGTACCAAGCTAATGAACTAAAATTCCATTTAAATTTCAGTAAATTAAAAGATAATTTATTTGGATTGTATAAATCTGATTTTTTAATGTCATTAATTACGGAACCAATATCTAATTTCAGTAATGTTTGAATGACATATAAAGAATCTGATAATTTACTATTATTGTTCATAAATCCATTTTTATTACTTGATTTTTCATGATTAAGTAACTCAGTATTCGTCAATTTAATACATTCTCTTAAAACATACAATGCCTCTTTACCACTCCAAGTATCCTCAAATTTACCATAATATGGTCTTTTACCAGCTTTCCTGTCAGTCATACCAATAGGCAAAGGCGTACTAAAACCTTCATCAGGGATTAGTATTTTACATTCACCCTTAATATCAATATTTTCTTCACTTTCAGTTTTTTGAGGATCAACTCCTTCATCAAACTTAAAATGATTTATTGGTGCTAATTTTGGAGAATCATGAGAAATTGAAATTTGTGATGTCTGTTTAGTTAAAGCTGGCATACTTCGTATAGATGGGATACTCTCTAATGTAGTTTGTCTACTTAATGTTGGCATATTTGCAACTTCATTATCATTATCGTTCTCATAATAATCATTCAGAGGATCATCATTTTGAGATATTGATCTTGATTCAGGTTGTAAAAGATGTTGTTGCTGTAATTGATGTTGACGTAGTTCAAATTGTTTCTTCTCATTTTGAATCAATGAATTGAATAAATCATCAGATAGTTTCCTGATTGTTATAGCCAATTTATTCAATACACTTGCATTTTTAGATAGGGTGTATAATAAAACAATTGAATCTGATGGATCTCTACAAACTGCTTGACAACATGCAGCTAAAATTAATGAAATATGATCACAATTAGCTTTAGTATTTTGAGATAAATAGCTTTGATTAGAGAATTTTGTTATTACATGAATTAACGAGCCTGAAGCTGCATAAGATAATTGACTTGGTGGACATTTAGATAAATCTTTAATTGATAATCTTCTATTACTCAAAATATCTCTATTTTCTCGTTTATTATATTCAAATAAAGCAATATGCATCGTTATTAGATTGTATAAAAATTGAATCAGTGGTAATATTAAGATGGACTCATTTGATAAAGCATTGTTATTATTATTATTATTGTTATTATTATTGAAAGAATCAGTTGATTTGTTATTTGAAAATTCATTATAATTATTGAAAGAACTTAATATATTACAGAGATGAATCAATAAGAAATCTCTATATGAAGTTGGCGTTGTCGTTGTTCTTAATATTTGTGGTAATGATTCATACAACTGTATATTGAAGTGAGATAGTAATTTTGAACAAACTCTTAAATCTGATGATAAGTATAATAAATTTTGAACACACAATTTAATAAAATTCTTCTGACTGACATCATCTTTATATTTCAAAAGATAATACATCAAGGAAACAAAAAATTCCGGTCCTAATAATTCTGTGAAAACAGATCTGTATTTTGAGTTACATTGGAAAAATTCCAATAAAATTATCAGTAATTCCTTTGACCATATATGAATTTCATCATCATCAATTAGTTTTGAAGATTTCATTATGTATGAAAATGCACTTAGATTATTTAAATCATTTATTGGATTTAATATTGGAATTGATAATGTACTAATAATAAATTTTAAATCATCAACCTTGTTTAGTTTATTCAAAAACATTCTAGTTCTATTTTTCGGTTGAGTATTATGATTAAGAATAATATTATATTTGTAAAGAAAGTTAATATCTTTGACGGGTATAGGATAAACGACGATGATTGAAAATAACTGTATGATATTAGTTACAAGCAATATTCTAATTTTTTTATGAATATCATTATTTTGGATTTCCAATCCATTATTATTATTTATATTTGAATTGAAAAAAGGAGAGATTGTAGGATTAGAATTATTTTGAGTGGAACGTAAAATTGTATTAATTAGTGATAGACATAATGTGTAATATTTCCTTCCACTAGTTACAGCAACAAAAACTGTTAAAAATCTTGAACCAGTACCAACTAAATCACTATGAGTTGTATATAAATTTTTAGAGAATAGTGATAAGAGTAAACGTATTATTTCCAATCTATTTGAATCTAGATCAAGTACAGGATCCATATAATGAGATAAATTTTCACATCCTGGTTCCCATACTATTGGTTGATAATCATTAGCAAACGATGCTGATACTTTATTTGATTGAACTGTGAAATCTAAAGTGAATAGAAGATCTAAACATGAATTGATAAGTTCCATACCCAATGGGGAATCAGAATGGATCATAGTATGATAATTTACCTTTAATGAAGAAGTTTCACCATTGGGACTATTCTCACCATTAAGACTTTCATCATCTACACCAGGAGTTGGAATATTAGATTCTGATGGAGAAACTTGTTCAAGTGGATTTCCCTGTGTATGATGTCTAGAATGATATTTGGCTGACCAAAAAATTTTATCCTCTAATAAAGCAGAAGATGATTTTTCATATAGGAATGGCATAATTAATGTCAATAATCGTATACAATTAAGTAAATAAAGTTTTGGGAATTTATGAATTGGTACGTTTGAAAGTTTTGATAAATAAACTAGATGAGTTGCAATTGATGATATTAATGAAGCCATAGTTTGAGGATGATGATCTCTCAAATATCTTATATCAGGTGGTTGAAATACTGAATGAATATCATCCATTGAAGATGGGGTTGTCCAAAAGGGCGACCAGTCAAATGAAGTTAAATTAATGAGGGGATCTTTCACCACATAAGCCAACCTTGATCTTAACCGGACACAAACACCGGATGACATTATCTATAAAGTATTGTAGATGTTAGAAAGTATTAAATTAAGATATAAGAGAAGGCTTCCTCTTCCACCTTAGTATATATATAGAGTTGGTTGCAAGTTCATTATATATAATGAGTTCGCTCTTACTATTTAGTATATTACTTTAAGTATTTTATAGTGGTATCGTATTATTATTATTATTTGTTTAAATAAGGGTTATATAAGTATATAAGTATTTATATGGTTTAGAACTCTTCATCAAATACAAGTGGACCATAACGTTGTACAAAATCTGATACTTGTCTTTCCTTCATATTATTTTCATTATTATTATTTTCTTCAAAATTTCTCTTTAATCCCCTATGTAAATTATTTGTCTCAATTTCATTTTCCCAACCTGCAAGTGATGAACAAGTTGATCCATTGTAATCCAGTGGAGGTGGTGCATCCATATGATTTGGCAATGGTACTCTCATTGGAGCTTTAAATGAATTATTCATATTCATATCATTATCATTATTATAATTATTATTATTATTATCTGTTGCAGATTGTGGGAGTTGGTATCCATTACTAACTGATTGACGAATACGCATACCCAGCATTTGCAAGCGAATAGTATCCTCTGAGAGAACGTTGTTATTATTAGCAAGTGTTTGGTGTCTTTTATAGTTATCCATTTGGATAAAGAATGAGGCTGTTCCAGTAGAAGAGACAATATATAATCAAATGAGGATATATCAAATATTAAATATTAAATCAAATAAATTGAATAATCGCTATTTTATTATTATTTTATTATTACATAATCGTATATTGTCTATTGTCTATTTCTATATTTCTATTTCTATATAACTTTTACTTAAAATCTATTATATTTATTTATTCATTTATTTATAATTAAGAATGTTTCTTTTGGATTTACCCATTGAAGAGATTTGTCTGCTCAATGAATCATCGTATTCATCATCTCTAAGTGATTGACGATGATGACTGGATTGTCCAGTTCCAGTTCTCAGTGACATTGGTCCATATCTACTACCATGACGTGAACCATGCGTTGAACCATGTTGTGAATTAACTGATCCATGATGACTGTGAATTGACATAGGTCTAGATTGTTTACCAACATTGATCATACTAGAGGATATATTGGAAATACTATTATTATTACCATTACCACGATGTCTATTTGAATAAACATTTTTATTAGTTAATGATTTCATTAATTCATCATAATCTAATTCACTGAAAACATCTAATTTAAGTTCTTCAATATCACTTTGAAAATTCTTATTGAACAATTCAACTAATGATTCATGTTGTAATCTTAATGTATCTGGAATGATTAATCCATGTAATTTAAGTAAATTATTCATAATTTTAATTAAATCTTGGAAACATGCATTTAATTTCAAACAATCAGTTTCATATTCTTCAATACTTTCACCTAAATCAATATTACTACCCTCATCCTTATAATTAAAGAAAATCTTAAATTGTCCTGCTCCTCCATTAACTGGTGAATCAACTGTACCAGCTAAAATTCTACTAACACTATTAAACATTGAACTTGATGCAATTGATTCTAATTTAATATTATCTTTCAAATTTTGTTTAATTAAATATTCTAAATTACTTAATTCTTCATTCTTAATAATTAATGATCTAATCGCATTTTTAATTGGTGGAATCTTAATAATATTAGTATTCTTAATCTCACTTCTATTCATTAATGTTGGGAATGTCATATATGTTGTATATGTAATTTCTTCAGTCCATAAATTAGTAATACTATTAGCACCAGGTAATCTTCTTGTATTAATAAATGTATTTAAATTCTTATTATCAACATATTGTTTTGCCATATGTGATAATTTTTCACTACCAAAACTTTCCTTCTTTGGAATAACTGTCTTAATGAAAAGATATTTACCAATTGGACTATTTTCTACACTTTTCAATTTATTTGCTTCATCTTCATTACTAATAATTCTTGAACCTGGATATAATCTATTTAATCTATTATGAACACTAGTAATATGTTCATATGGTAAACCTTCATAGATAAATTCTTTACCTCTAATAGATTCAGGGAATCCAAGTCCAATAAATGAAATCTTGAAAAATGTACTCTCTAATCTATCAACATTCTCTAATTCTCCATATAATTTACCTAATTCTAAATGACAGAATGATAATCCCATTAATTCAAAATTATATTTGGAATATGCTTCTAACATTTCATTATAAATATCAACAGCTTGTTCTAATTTATTACCCTTGATAAAATTATTTGCAATAATCTTAAATAAATCAACTTTTCTTTTAAATGCTGTTTGACTTGGTAATTTAGGTTTTGAACATTCAGGTAAATAGGTATTAATATCCCATTCCCAACTATTTGCTAATAATTCTAAACTTAATGCTGCTTGAACATAATTTTTCTTATCTAAATAATTTTCATACATATCACAGATAAAACCTTGAAATAATTCTGGTCTATCAACATTCATTAAATAGCTTGAAATATTTAATTTATGGAAAGTACGATCGTCATCAAATTCTTCACCATTTGGAACTTGTCTTAATTCAACTAATGAATTTAAATATCTTGATAATGTTTTAACTAATTTATTAACTTCATTATATGAAATATCCTCAACATCCATTTTTTTAATAATATTTTGAATTGATGCTAAATAAGTAGAAATTTCATTACTCTGTGGTGAATAAGTTAATTCATTTTCAAATAATTCATATAATGATGAAACTGTTTCTCTTTCAAATTCAAATAATGAATCTTTTTCAACTAATTCATTAGCAATTAATGCCCAAAAAATTTTAACACCAACATTTAAACATGATTCATTTCTTTGCATTGAAAATAACATAACCCATTTTAATAATTTATGATTGTTTATACTCATGACTGAATTTTGATATCCACCAAAATTCTTTAATTGAAATCTAGCTTGATCTTCATCACTTGCTTCCTTACTTAATGAATCCCATGAATTATTAATAATATTGGATAATTTACTTCTTAAATCTGTTGTTAATTGAAGACATCCCTTCTTTGGAGTAAATTCTAATTGTTCAATTGAAACAGGTTTTGCACTTGCTGTTTTACAAAGTAATGTTAAATATAAATTCCACATTGGAATAGTATTATTATCCGCTTTTGGAATAAATGGTTCGATTAATCTTAAAATCAAAAAACATCCTTGTAAATTGATTGAATGTAATGATAACCATGAATCATGAGGATAAAATTTACCATCAACTAAATATTTGACAGTTTGTAAAATTGATGTAATACATGTGTTTCTATTGAATGGTTGAATATCAAATTTATTAATTAAGTTTTCATAAATACCTAAATTTGTGTTAGTACTGTTAACATTTTGGTAAAAATCATTTTCATAAATTTCAAAAATCTTTGAAGTTGAAACAATGATAATTGAAAAATCAACAATAATTTCAACTAATGTAACATCAGTTACAATTGAATCCATAGTTTGTTCAGTAAACGGATATTCATTAGGGAATACTTGAGTAAATGTTCTCTTCTTCTTAAAATAACCATTATTCAAACAATATGAATAATATTTATTAAAAGTTGTTGATAAAAATGGTAATAATTTGATCAATAAAATGTATAACTTCTTACTTTTATCAGTATAAACTTTTTTAGCTCCAAAAGTTAAATTAATAACAGATAAATAAATACCCAATGCTAATCTTGAACAATCCAAATCAATAACATCACTTGAGAAAATACTTAAAATCATTTCTAATGCAGCATATAATAATGTTTCAATATCATTATTATTACCATCAGTGAAAACAGTACTATTCAACAATCTATTAATGAAAAATAATTTACCAATGATAAACTTATGTTCTCTATTTTTCTTTTTGTTAACTAATGCAGTAGAATTTGAATCTTCTAATGAACCTAAACCTTTTAATTTATTACTATGAATCCAATCAATTGAAAATTTAATTAATTCAGCACTATTGAAAAAAGGTTTCATAATGTCTAAATAAAGTTCTAAAGTTTCAATAATTAATAATTGATCAGCTAAAACATTCTCAATATTAGCATCAAGGAAATTTGTAATTGCCTTTGTAAAAAAAATAGTTTGATTTTTGAAATTATCATTATCTTTAATACATAATGAACAAATTTTTAGAACTAAATATGAAGTTCTACATAAAGCTCTACCATTTGCATTCCACTCTTTATTAAATGAACTGAAGACTAATGTCATTGATTCTAATAATAGTTCACCAACTTTTGGGAAATATTGATTACAATCTTTAATCATATTATCAAATAAAACCACATATTCTTGATTTCTAATAATTGTTGCATCAAATAAATGAACTAATGCATTAAATAATGATTTTTTCAATTTAATTAAACCTAGTTTTGAAGCTGCATCATAGGCACAAATTATTTCATAACAAAAATTTGGGAAAAATCTAACTAATGTACTTAATTGAATTCTCTTCAATTTAGTTAACATATCAATAAATGAATCTTCATTTGCAGTTAAATTAGAACCATAAATATTTGACCAATTTAATATATTTGTACCAATAGAATCTCTATTATAAGCTTTACCAACAACTTCAAGATCCATTTCCATATTTGCAACAACAATTGAATCATTTGATTTAAGTTCAACATTAATGGGCATTTTAGAATTGATACCACAATCGTAAACTTCATTTGATGATCTTAATAAGTATTCTGTTGTACAAATAAAAGTTTCATCTAAGAATAAATCAAAGATAAGATAATCATTGCCATTATCAGGTCGATCACTTAAACCTCTAATAACGATTAATTCTTCAATTGATTCATTTGGAGAGACAGATAAGAAAATCCATGAATCTAATAATTTTTCATTTCTACCCTTTGCAAATTTTAATGAATTATTTGATGATCTAACATGAATTGTTAAGAAACTTTTTTCATTTAATTTTAAATTTTTATTGATAATTTTATTTAATTTCAAATAGATTCTATTTTCATCAATTTCTAATGGATTAAAATTTAGAGTTGGAATACATGCCCAAGCAACATTATTAAAATCACCATTGTTACCTGAAATATCATTTAAAATTTTTTTATTATCATTAGTTAACTTTAATTCTTTAATACTTAAGATTAATCTTTCAGTTCTTGGATTAACTGCCACACCTTTACTTGAACCACTAATAATTCTATCAACTAATTCACCCCAACCATTATTAACCATAGTTAAAGATTTTGCCATCATTTGATTCATACCTGCAAATAATTTAACTTCTTGCTTTTGAGTATCTAAAAATGATGAAAATAATTTAATAACAAATCTATGAGATTGACCAGAAACTAAATGACCTTTCCTATTAGAGAAAATACGTGAAATATCTGCAACACCTGCACAAATACCTTTACGAATAACAGGTAATTTTGAATTATCATTATCAGAAATATGAATAGTTTCAGTTAATAATGCAACTAAATAAATTTTTGAAGATTCAACTTCAATTGCAGGTATATTAGTAAATAAAGCAGCTGCTAATGTATCTAATTGAATATCTTGATTTGCTTCAATATTAATACAGAAAGCTTCAGTTAATCTTTTCTTAGTATTACGTAAATACATATAAGCTTTCATACCGGCATAACCTTTTGGTAAAACATTTGAAGAACCTAAAACTTCTTTGAAATCCACCATAATATTTGAAGGAATTGTTTCAGCAAATTGAGAATTTTTAGATGGAATGAATGAAGTATTTAAAGAAGATAAATAATTTGGAGATAATGCAGAGATGATTTGACTTTGAGCAATTTCTGCTGGGTCAATTAATTTAGATTCATCATTTGAAGGGAAATTAAATAATTCAGCAGTTTCTTCATTACGAGCCATTATTGAAGCTTTACCATCAATATCTGATTTTGAGTGATGAGCTCTATTAATCATACCACCACCAGATGATAATAATTTTGAGAATTTACTCATTAAGAATATAACTTTCTTTTTAGCAATTGTTTTTTCATATTGAGTTAAGATATCATAATGTAAACTTGTACGAATATCATCCAAATCATAATAAATTTTTGATAATTTTTCAAAGAATTCGAAATTATTTTTTGCGTACACTGCAAATAAAGTCGATGAAATTGTCTTTAATGTAAGTTTAATTTCTTCTTCTAAATTTTCATTAAAAGTTGAATCAGTTAAAGGTAACTGAGGTTTAAAAGGTTTTCTAATTTTATTAATTGAATTTGAAGATGTAATTAATTCTGAATCATTCATCATTGAATAATCATCAAATTCATCATAAAATGTTGAACTATTATAATCAACAAAAGTGATGTTAGTGTTTTGACTTTGATTATTATTAATAGTTGATTTTGAAATTATTTTAACACAATTTAAAGGGAAGATTGAAATTGCAATATTTGGATCAGGTAATTTTTTAACATCAATTGAAGCAGATATATAATCAGCTGGTAAAGGTTGCATAATTGAATAACCTCTTGCCCATGTGAAACCATTATCGATTTCAGTTGTTAAAGTTTCAAAAATATAAACTTGTTCACCAACATAAATATTTTTAAGATTTTTAGTAATTTTTTTCGATAATTTATTAATTGAATTAGTATCATCTAAAGGTAAAAATGAATGAATTACTTCAGCATGCCATAATTGATCAGTTGCAACCCAGGGAGTATCAGATGAACTTGAAGAACTCAAATTTGAAGTATTTGAGTCAGGAGATTGCATTACCAGACTATGACGAGCAGTTTCTGCACTCATACCAGTTCAATTATAGGTGGTAATTAGTTAAAGATAAGAAAAAAAGTAATAATAATATGGCTCCAACAATTTTTGCAACAACTACAAGAAAAACGCTGAGCATTTTCTCCATAATAATAATAAATATTACGTCCTCCCATTATTGTATTATATATTATATTACGTAACACCTTTCCATCCATTCGACATAAATTAATGATCAATAGAGTCAATAGAGTCAATAGAGTATACATCCACACAGACAATGGGATATACTGATTACAATACCTTCCTCATGTTTGGGGACTCAATTACTGAATATGCATTTGATCAATACTGTTTATCTAATGATATTGATGCTCCTGTTCAATTCACACTTGGTCCTGCTTTACAAAATGTTTATCAACGTAAATTACAAATTATTCAACGTGGATTTTCAGGTTATAATTCAAGAGATGCTGTACCATTAGCAAAATCAATTTTGAAAACTGAACATGATAATGTTACTGATTCTAAGAAAATTAAAATTGCTTATATGTTCTTTGGTACAAATGATGCTCGTTTAATTGGTAATTCTCCATTAAATAATGAATCAATGCCAATGGAAAGATTTATTCCTCAAATGAAAGCCGCTGTTAAAGAATTTACTTCAAGAAATATCCCATTAGTTGTTATAGCTCCTGGTGTTCACGTTGCTAAAGATTGGGATAAATCTCATCCTGATGATTTAATTACTGGTGATTATAGAACTAATGAAAGAAATAAATTATATCAAGATGCACTTAAGGAACATATAACCGATGTCCCTGTATTATGCTTATATGATTTAATGATGGATTGGATTAATGAAAAACCAAATGAAAGATCTTGTAGTGACCTTTTATGTGATGGAATTCATTTCTCTGGTATAGGCTACAAATTAATGTTTAATGAATTACTTTCAACTATTAAAAAACACTACCCTGAATGCCATCCTGATAATTTACCATACCGTTTCCCATACCATGCAGACCTCAAGGATGATACATTTGCCAACATTGATTGAAAAAGCTCATCGATATTATTATAATATATATCGTGGGATGAAACCTTTAAATAGAAACCGGCTGTGTACAACCCACCTGACAAATTATTTTTCCGTTATTCTTTATAAAGTTTATTATTATTTAGAGCAATAAATTAACCCTTAGTATATATTCATATTAATGATATGACATCTAGTCCAATATATTATATATATATTATGATAATTCTATTCTTATTACACAATCAATGGGTGTACCATTAGGTGAAATTATTTATATCGCAGTTAAACCAATTTTCAAAATATATTTGATTATTGGTGTTGGTATAATTTTAAGTAAAAAAAATATTTTAACAGCTGAAACTGAAAAAAATGTAAGTTCAATTGCAATTAATGTACTTATACCATGTCTAGCATTTCAAAAAATTGTAAGTAATATATCAAATAGTGATATTCATCAAATTTCAACAATTGTCATTATTTCATTTTTTATGATGGGTGTAGGTTCAATACTTTGCTTTACTTTCGGAGTTATTGCAAGATGTCCAAAAAGTTGGTGGGGTGGATTGATTTGTTGTGGTTTATTACCAAATATTTCAGATTTACCAATTGCTTATTTACAAACAATGGAATCTTCAACTATTTTTAATGATATTGATAAAGGTGTTAGTTATGTTATGATTTATTTAACTTTACAAATGTTAGTTCAATTTAATTTTGGTGCTTTTAAATTAATTGAAATGGATTTCCGTACTGAAAAAAATATGTTACAGTCAAATTCTAATGAAGATATTGATGTAGAGAAAAATGTCGATGAATCATCAATATCACCATCAACATCATCATCAATATCGGAATCTTCACTATCAACACTTTCATCAATTTCAACTCAATTATCAAACAGTAATCACCAACAACCTCCTTTACTAACTATAACAACAGATAATGATCCATCATCACCTTCACATCCACCACCACATTCATCATCAATTTCATTAACAACAGGATCTCAACCAATATTAAGAGTTAAAACATCAAATTCCGCAAGAATTAATGAACCATTATCTAGAACTTTATCAGTACCTAGAAAATTATTAGATAATGATCAAATTGGTCAAGAATCAGAGACAATGCAAGATATTGTTCGTGTTTATTCAAAATATGCTTTATTAGAACCAATTGAAGAAAATTTATCAAAATCAACTAAAAATGCAGGTACTTTTTTCCATAAACTATTTAGAATTATTAAAACAACTAATTATTCAAAATTAATTAAATCAATATTAAATTTATGGTTAGCATCAACACTAAAAGTTGTATCAATTACAATGATTTTATCAATTACTGTATCAATGATTCCTTGGGTTCAAGCATTATTTATTGTAACACCTCAAGCTCATTTACCTTCAGCTCCTGATGGTGATCCTCCATTATCTTTTATAATGGATTTTGCTGGTTATTTAGGAGCTGCAGAAGTTCCATTTGGTTTATTATTATTAGGTGGTACAATTGGTAGATTAAATATTTTTAAAATTCCATTTAATGTTTGGAAAGTACCAATCGGTGTCGTTTTTGCAAGATTATTTATAATGCCAATAATTGGTTGTGCTTTTAATTCAAAAATTTTTAAAGATGGTTTATTTTATAATGAAGAAATTCTTTATTTTATATCAAATATTAATTTTTGTTTACCACCTGCAACTTCATTATTATATATTACTGCTTTTTATACTCCAATTGATGATAAACCTCATATTCAAATGGATTATCTTGCATTAGTTTATATTTTACATTATATCTTACTTGTTATTTGTTTACCATTCACAACAACATATACAATGAAAGTACCACTTCATTTATAAATATCCATGTATATCATTTCTTTGAACCAAACATTAACCAAAAAATTATATTCCATATATGTAAACCTAAATATGAAACAAATAAACAACTTAAACAACTAAATGACCAAATAATTCCAACTCCAATAATAAAACATAAGCCTGGCCACCAATAGAGCCACCATCTAAGACCACTTAAAACATAATCAAATTTAACATGTGCATTTAATATATAAATATCATCAAGATCTAATTCAACTAATAAACTTGTATTTATAAAATCTTCCTCTAGTAATTGACCTTCAAATAATATCATACCAGTTGAAAAGCTATTACTTTTCAAATCTTTAAAATCACCAAATGAATCTAATAAATCAACAGTTTTCAAATTTTTAAAATTATCATTACTATCTAATTCAAATCTATCTCGTTGACCTAATAACCAATAAACATTTCTCCATGAAAATAATTCTTGAATTCCAAATGGAATAAATATATTAGACATCCATTGCGGTAAAAAATATTGTAAAATATTGATTTTCCCAATAACATTCAATTCATTACTATGACTACTTATAAATGGAACACCACGAGAATATGATTTCCCCACAACTTCATTCCATGAACTAAATCTTCTATCAATTCTATAAATATTATAAGAATCATTATCATTTAATGATAATTCTTTAAATGGCCATTTTTTACCAAAAACTTTCTTTGAATTGTCTTGAATCATAACTGGTGGATTTTTATTATCATAAATTGAAATTCTAACACCACCAATTGTTGAATCTTTATTTAATTTTAAATATTCAACATTGATTGTTAAAACTTGTTCAATTTTAGTAAATATATTAGTATTTGATCGTTTCCATCCCTTAATTTGATTATATGCTGAATTTGTTAAATTATAAAATGCAAATGGTCCAGCTGATTCAATATATTGAAATTGTAAATTAAGTAATGGTGGTGGTGTTGGTATTAATGTTGATTTATATTGAATAAATAAATAAATTGAACTTGGTAATAGAATGAATATCATACTTGATATTACCAGTATAAAATATGTCCATGATTGGAATATACGTAATGGTATATTCAATGATATTTGCATTGTTTATCAAAAGAAACATTGTTATGATAAGGGAATCATTTTACCATACTACGCCAAAGTATTTTTTTACGTGTGGTTGAATCTTTAAAATTTATTACTGATTTAGTGTTAATGCTATGTTTAAAATGCTATATATAGTGTTTTTGTATAAGTTCCTTATGATATATGCAGTGTTATTAATGATATTAATATCAACTAGCATTAAGCCTGTCTCCTTTAATATGTGGTATGATGTTAGGTATTGATAATTTTAATCTATTGTATTTATTATTGTTTAATTTAAATGATTTATTAACTGATGGTATCTCTAATAATGAAGAAGATGAAACTGAACAATGATCAGTATAATCATCAATTGATAATAAATCAGATTCAGGATTATTATTTAATTCAGTTATTTGTTCAGTTATAAAATTTTGGAAATTATTTACTTCTTCATTATATGTTAATAAACCATTTGATAAGTAATTTAATGATGCAGATGTTTTCTTAATACATTCTTTAATATCTTCATTTAAACCATCATCTAAAATTTTAGTCCCTGTGTTATATCCAAAATCAATTTCATCATCAAATCCTGTAATGTTAAAATTAGTCATATCATCAAATCCATTATTAGTATCAAAAAAATATTCATAATCATTAGAAATCTCTTTAAAAGTATCATCTACCTTCTCATTTTCATCTTGAGCAATAATACTCTCTAATGATGGTGAAATTTTATTGAATTTATATTCCATTAACTTATTGACATCAATACTTGGTAATTTTGGTTCATCATTAATAATTAATAATTCTTTAAATAAATAATTATTATTATTAAAAGTATTTAATTTTTGTAAGAACAAATTAATTTTTGGTTTATTATTAATTAATTTAAATTCATAAAATGATTTATTAATTTCAATTTGTTGATTCCATTCAGGTGGTTGAGATAAATCATCAGGTGAAATTGAATTACTAGATGAATCATTTTTCATTAATTCTAATGATGATAATGATGATGAAATTGATGAAATTGGTGAATCATTTATTGAAAATGATGAATCTTTAATAGGTGTAGGTTTAGAAATATTTGAAAATTTACTAATACTTTTATTCTCATCGATTGATTGATCTGATTTATTTTTAAGATTCTTAAGATTATTATTGCTATTATTATTGATATTATTCTTATTGAAAATTTTCCCAATCCATGTATTATTTGATTTTGTAATTTCATTACTTTTAGTTTTCTTTAAAGAAGTTTTAGAACTAACTTTCTCTGAAGTAATTGAAGAAACTGAATAAATTGCATCATCCAACACTTCATATGGATAAATTCTCAGTTTATTATCTCTTTTAATTTCATCTTTATTTAATATTGGTGATATAATAAATTTTTTATTAATAATTGGATCAAATGGTTTAAATATTAATCCATCAGTTTTACTATATGTGGAATTTAAATTTTGTAAAATAATTTTACCAATAATTGATTGATCTAATGAATGTTTAAATTTATAATTATTATAATGAATAATATTTTCTAATGAATTAATACCTAAGATTTTCCAAACAATCAATTTAATATACATATCTCTTTCAAGAGGCATATAATGACCAAAAAATTTAAACCAATTATCATTATTAATAAGATATAGTGCAAAATTTAATCTTGAAGATTCATTTGGTTTTGAAACCCAATGATAGGATGAATCAATATGTTGATCAGGTATATAATCCCAAATTTGATAAATAGTTGTTAATGATTTAATTTCAGCATTAATATTATTTGAATCTAATAATTTAATTAACACATCTAACCAAAATGTCCAATCAAGAGTAGTAAATAAATTAGCCTTTGATTCAATATAGATATGATTAAGAAATTGAACAAATATATCAAATATTGTTTCTACCATTAAAGAATCTAATATATTAGTTTTCAATATAAATAATTTTAAAATCTTTTCATAACTTTTAATTAAACCTGAACATAATAAAATTTCACTTTCATGTCTTGGATTTTGTAATACATCAGATAAGAGATTAAATAATTTATCAATATTTGATTGAGATGAAACATTTGGAGGTATAACAAAAAGATAGTTATCATTTGATAAATTATTTATATTAATATTTTTATTAGTTTTCAAATTTGAATATTTAATTAATTGATTTTTTATTTGAAAATCAAAAATTTCATAAATATGAGTAATTAATTGTGAATAAGCTGGTAAATTTGTAATATAATTATCATTAATCATTAAAAGTGGGAAATTTTTCAAATAAATTGAAGAAATTGATAAATAATTTCTGAAAAACGAGCAAAATATTGATATATTATCAAGTGAAGACCATCTATTAACCCAAATTCCCTTTGTATCATCAATTCCAATAATTTTTTCACGAGGGGGTATCATTGAATTTATGAAATGAGATTCAATTGAATAATTAACTGATCGTATAAATTGATTTGAATGTATTAGATTTGATAAATGAACAGGAAATTTTGAAGATAAATCATTTAAAATATTTGGATCAATATTAGTATTAATTATTTTTTTAAAATTTATTAGTTTAGTATTTAATAGGAAAGATAAACCTTTTGAGATATCTATTAAATGATAAAATGAAAAAGCGAATATTTTACCAACAAATATTGAAATTGGTTGAGATATATTTTTAGAATTAAGTCTTTGAATTGATAAATGAAAAGATTTCAATAATAATTTTTGATAAGATTCATAAATTGAAGTAAATTGTGAAGAGTAATTTAAATTTGATTGATAAATAAACCAAATATTATAAGAAATTAATCTTGAAAGAGCTTCAAAATAACAATTTTTATCTAATGAAGATATTATATTATAATCTAATATAAGTATATTAAGTAATTCAGTTGACCAAGATATAAGAATTGATGATAAAATATGTAATGAATCAATGTTTAAATCGATAAGAGAAGTTGAGAGTAATATATTTATATTTGTAAAAGGGTATGGAGGATAACGTAAATAAGGTAATAAATGTAAACGAATTATATTAGCTCTAGAAGGTGAATTTTTCTTTAAATTAGTAAATTTTGATAATGAATGTTCTAAAATTTTGATAAGGGTATTATATGAATTGTCAATTGTGTTATTATTACTATTATTATTATTATTATTATTAGTACTATTTTTAGAGAATATAAGAGGTGATATTGAAGATAATGTGGGTATTGAAGAAATTGATTTAAGAGATGAAGAATTAGGATTTGATTGTAATTGTGATTGTAATTGATGAGGTGGTGGAGGTGGTGGAGGTGGTGGAGGTGGAGTTGAAGGTATTTGAGGAGATTTAATATCAATTTTAGTATCATCAGAGGCACGCTGCCCACCACGACGACGGGAGAGCAGACGCATGGACTAGAAAGAGAGGAAGTAAAAGAAGATATGAAAGAAGAAATAAAAGAACTTGTGTTAAACATATAGTTATCAAAATACAGTGGAGGCTCTGTTTGATATTTAATTAAGATATTTAATTAAGATATTTATATTTAAATTTAAATTTAAATTTAAATTCTGATTTGCCCTCGAAAAGAAAATATTGAAAGCGACGATGCGACTGTAATATAAAATATACTTTTCATTATCAATTAAATTAAATTAGATTTATACTGTCAGATTAATTAATTATTATTATTATTATTATTATATTATTATTATATTACAATTCTATATCAACTATCTAGTATTTAATATACTATACTATACTATACTATACCATACCATACACTAAACTATGTCAGGTAATAACCCTCAACCTATTAATATTGCTTTTGCAAGATCAACTACTCATCATCAACAACAACAACATCAACAACATCAACAACAACAACAAGTTGATAAACATCATATTAATCAACAATTTAGAAATAAATTAAGAAGGGAAAGTATTGCTCATTCTCAAGGTATGGGTGGTATTTCTTGGGGGTCTGTTGGTGTAGGTTCTTGGCTTAGAGATGAAGTTTTCATGTATCAAAATCAATTACTTAATACTAATAATAATAATAATAATAATATTAATAAGAATAATACTCAGAATAATAATAATAATAATAATAGTCAGAATAATAATAATCAGAATAATAATAACATAACTTTTAATAATCAACCAAGACATCAATCAATTAATTTATTTAATGGAAATTTTAATAATAATAATGCAATGGATTTAAGAAATGATAGTGTTATAATGGATTCTTCAATTCCAAATTCTTCTTATTTTGCTGATTTAGAAGCTAATTATTGTAAAGATTATGCTTGTTGTGGTCAATTATTACCAACTTTACATGATTTATTAAAACATTATGAAGAAATGCATATTAATAATGATCCAAATTTATTAAATGATTTTGATAATATTACAAATGATAATTCAAATATTAATCATTTAAATAATATGAATCATATGAATATTAATAATAATCTTAATCTTAATATGAATATGAATATTAATTTGAATACAATGGATACTGTTCAAACTAATGAAGTTTTCCTTAATAATCATCTTAATACAAAACAAAATTTAGATAATAATAAACCTTTTGATTTTAATACAAAAGATGATAAATTATCTAATTTTAATTTAAATTTATCCTTTAATGATCAAAATAATAACAATCTTAATAATATTACAAATAACAATAACAATCTTAATAATAATAATAATAATATTAACAATAACAATCATAATATAATAAATAACAATAATAATAACAATAACAACATTGATCAAAATACCAATCATAATTTTGATATTCAAAATACACTGTCAAGTTTCAATTTTAATGAATCAAATAACAACAATAAGAATACATTTGATTCTAATAATCAACATCTTAATAATAATAACCATCATAATCAACATAATAATCATCATCATCAACAACAACAACAACAACATCATGATTTAGATATGGATATGGATATGGATTTAGATACACCATTTGAAATGGAAGTTGATGATGATAGTCAAGGGGAAGAAAATAAAAGTAATATTACTTTAAACAACAATAATACCAATAATAACACTACAAATAATAATAATAATAATAATGATTCAAATAATCCAAATTATATTGATAATCCTGCAAGAAGTTTATACGTTATTGAACAAACAGAGGATAGACCATTTCAATGTCCAGTTATTGGATGTGATAAAACTTATAAAAATCAAAATGGTCTTAAATATCATAGAATTCATGGACATCAAAATCAAACATTACGTGAAAATGATGATGGGACATTATCAGTTATAAATCCTGATTCTGATTCTCCTTATCCAAATGGAATGTTATTTGAAAAGGATAAACCTTATAGATGTGAAGTTTGTGGTAAACGTTATAAAAATTTGAATGGTTTAAAATATCATAGAGGTCATACAACTCATTGATTTACTAACATTAATTATACCACTTATCTTTATGAACAAATCTTTACTAAATTGATAATAATTACAATAATTGAATAAACAAATACATCCGCATAATATGTATACTTATCCTCGCCGCTATATACAATAATTAAATAATACTTAATAACTTAATAATATATTGATATTTTTAAAAATTGTATGCAGCGTGGCGCATTAAAAATCTTGTAAGTAATCTTAGTGGGGGATCCTCGCCTCACCCCTATGTTTGTCGGTACCATTTTTATTATGTGTGGGGGGAGCTGACAAGCATTCATGAGTGCGCTGCTAATTCTAATAGTTTACTAATTAAAAATTGTATGCAGCGTGGTGCATACAATTTTTAAAAATATCAATATACATAATAATCTCACAATAAAAGACATAAAACATTCATATAGTAATTGAAGGCGCTAACATGATTTTTTTTAAGGACATGTCATCTTTATAATTTCAAGGCTCAAATTGTATTATATATATTTACTTCTCTTTTTCTTTCTTCTGTAATTATATCTATAAACAACTACAATGGCATTCCAATATGTACTTACATTTACATTATTAATAATTGAAATGGTATTATTTGCATTGATTTCATTACCATTACCATCAAAATTACGTCGTCCATTATTAAATACATTATCAATTCCATTTCATTCAAAACAATTTCAAATAATTATGAAATGTGTTTTCGTTTTCATTGGTATAATGTTCCTTGATTCAATTAATAGAACAAATAAAATTACAAATGAATTAAATGGATTTTTACCAAATCCTAATAATGATTATTCAAATATTGGTGGTGGTTTAAGTAGACCTGAAATTCAATCAAGAAGATTTTATTCTCAAAGAAATATGTATCTTTGTGGTTTTACATTATTTTTATCATTAATTTTAAATAGAACTTATTCAATGGTTTTTGAATTATTAGAAATTAAAGAAAAAATTGCAAAACTGAAAATTGAAAATAGTAAGAAAGATAAGTCAGTTAGTAATGATGATAATTCAGCTTTATTAGAAAAAATTCAACAATTAAAGGATGAAAAGGAAGTTTTATTGAAAAAATCAAAAGCTTTAAGTGACGAATATTAAGTAGTGTAGTGATATATATATACTGTATATAAAATAAAATATCTATACCTTTTTTTTTTATTAACTAATTTCTTGAATTTTCATATGAATTACTTTTATGTTTTGGTATAAATGAAAAATTTTCATTTGCTTTACCAAGAAACATTTCAGTAATTTTAATCCAATCTTTATAATCACTTGAACCTAATAAAGTCTCTAATTCATTTCTACCTCTCCATTTTGGTGGTCTCTCATTTAATTTTGGTGGTAATTTATCTAAAATACCAATTGGTAAATATCTATAAGTAAATGATAAAAATTCACATAAAAATCTTCTTGATGTATTAATACCAAATTCATCTGTACCCCAATGTTGTAATGCAAAATCTGAATAATTTTTAATTATTTCTAACCTTTCAGTTGCTGATTTATCTAAATATTGTTGTGAATCAATTTCTTCAAAAATCCATGGTTTAATTAATGCACCTCTTGCAATCATAACTGTATCAATTCCAGTTCTATTAATATGTTCATTATAATCTTCAAATGTATAACAATCACCATTACCAATAAGATAAACAGGATTTGGTTTATCACTAACATCTTTTTGTTCTTCAAAATTTTCATTATATTCTTTAACAATCTTACCAATCTTTTCAATATAATCCCAATTTGCTTCCTTTGTATATCTTTGTTGTCTTGATCTACCATGAATTGTAATTGCACCAATATCACCTGCATTTAACAATTTTTTAACAATTTCATCAGCAATTGGCTTTTTATCATTAATACCAATTCTCATTTTAACAGTTATTGGTATATCACCACTACAATCATTCATAACTTTTAATAAATTTTTCATTCTATTAGAATTACCCATTAATGCACTACCTTCACCTCTTTTAAATAATAAATCAATTGGACAACCACAATTAAGATTAATTTCACTTACTTTATTTGTAAATTTATAAATTAGTTCAGCAGATTTTGATGCTTGCCATGTTTTACTTGCAGCAATTTGAACACCAAAACCTGGATATTCACTTTTATGTGCCTTTAATAATGCCCATTCTGAATTTTGTCCATTAATAAGTGAATTTGATAATGCCATTTCACTAAATGTAATATCTGCACCTAAAGTTTTCATTAATCTTCTATATGGTAAATTACCAACAGTTGTTAATGGAGATACAACTTTTTTACCTTTATAATCTAATTTTTTCTTTTCACTTGACTTAATTTTAAATTCTTTATATTCATTCTCTAATTTTTTCCTATTTTCAATATCCATTCTATTCATTTTATCATCATCAGCTAATTTAATTGAAACTTCACTATTTGGGAAATCAAATTTCTTTTTATATAATAAACGTTTATCATCCATTGAAATTAAATTAATTTCTTCTCTATTTTCATCACGAATATAATTTTCTTTATAAATAAGTTGATTTGATTCATAATTAAAATGTGATGATAACCATCTACATTTAATACCCATTGGACAATAACCTAATAAATTCCAAACAGGACATTGACCTTCGATACATTTTTCCTTTTGAGCTAAATATTTTTTAATATCATGTTCCCAATTACATTCACTACCTTTAATACAAATTTTACCTGATTCAGGATCAATAATTGAAGGACAAATTTTCATTTCTTCCTTAATTTGAATTAATTTACGTGCCTTATTTTGACCTCTATTTTTCTTTTTATCCTTATTACTACCAGTTGCAACTGAATCTTCATTATTTTCTCTTGAATCTTCAGCCAAATCATCATCAATTGCATCATCATTATTTAATGAAATAATAAATTCAGGTTTAATAACTGCAATACCCTTTAATTCTTCAGTTTTAAGTTTTTTATTTTCATCGTTAGTATTATTAATATCTGATGTAGAATCTAATGTTAATTCTAAAGGTCTTTTAAGTGATTCCTCAGTCATTTGATCAGTATATGAATCCCGTTTTCTTATTACTTTCAGTATTAAAAAATCTACATTTCAGTTACTCTTTTTTTAAAAAAAATTTTTAAGCTTAGTGAAAAATTTCGAGACTTAATTAGGAAAGTGTAGCGTTGATATATACATGTATATATAGTAGATATCTATACATGTCTATTACATTGATATACAAAGTACTAGATATTACTATAGTGATGTATATATATATTATATATTATATATTACATAATAAAAATAAGCTTAAATCATCAATATATATATACAATACCACACAAATAATACATAATAGATAAGACAATACAACCAATAAAACGACAATCTCTTATCAGTAAAGGACCCAACTGCCTAAAAGGGAAGGTGGAAGCTATTAATTAATGTGTCAAAAAGCGATTAAAATATTTTTTTCACTTTCACTGATGGTGTTTTTCTTATAAATTGAATAAAAGGAGAGTGTTTTCCTTGTTATCTTATCTTATCTTATCTTTATACTATTTATGAAGAATAAACTAAGGATGAGTAATATAATACCCAATTTGAGAGATTTAAAACCTAGAAGAGAAGAGGATAAACCTATTAATATAATTAAAAAATGTCAATCAGAGAATAGACCAGTACTTATTGCAGGTCCAATGGTACGATATAGTAAATTACCATTTAGGAAATTATTAAGAAATTATAATGTTGATATAGTTTATTCACCAATGATTTTAGCAAGAGAATTTGTTAGAAATAAACAAGCTAGAATTAGTGATTTCACAACAAATAATGATGATAGATCATTAATTGTTCAACTTGGTGTTAATAATGTAACTGATTTATTAAGATGTGTTGAAATGATTTATCCATATGTTGATGGAATCGGAATTAATTGTGGTTGTCCAATTAAGGAACAAGTTAGAGAAGGTATTGGTGCAGCATTAATGAGTAATAAAGAATTAGTTTCACAAATGGTTTATGCTGTAAAGGAAAAATGGGGGGATAAAATTTGTATTGAAACAAAGATTAGAGTTCATGATGATATTAATGAAACTATTGAATTTGTTAAAATGGTTGAAGATGCTGGTGTTGATTTTATAACAGTTCATGGACGTACTAAAAATACACGTAGTAGTCAACCAGTTAATTTAAATAAGATTAAGAAAATTAAAGAAATTGCTAGAGTACCAATAATTGCAAATGGTGATTGCTTTTCAATGGAAGATGTTAGTAAAATTCAAAATTTTACAAAATGTGATGGAGTTATGGCAGTACGTGGTATATTGAATAATCCAGGATTATTTGCAGGATATGAAAAATGTCCATGGGGTGCAATTGAAAAATTTTGGGATTATTCAACAAGTTATGGATTACAATTTAAATTAATTCAACATCATTTATCATGTATGATGGAAGGATTAATTAAACGTAAATTACATATTGAATTAAATGAATGTTCAGATTTAATTTCATTATTAGAATGGTTTGATAATAATTTTGAATTAAAGAGACCAGGTGATAAAGGATTTGGATTAGGTGTTAGTGTACCAATTAGAGAAAATCGTAGTAATTTAGCTAATTTATAAAGAAATTTGTATTAGAAACCCTTAAAATACTCGAAAATTTAAATTTTTTTGTATAAATAGTATAAGATGTCCTTTTTATGTAAAAGATTTAGAATATTCTTTCTACTATAAGACAATGATATTAATTGGTATAAGTGTATACCAAATATTTATTACTTTCATTTAATAATATACTAGATAAATGATGAAATAACTTTTTTAATCGTACCAAATTATGAATGAGATATGAGTTAGCACTTGTATTCCTAAATAGTATAGTTAATATTCGTTTTGAATATGATTATACGCGGGCTAGTTATAATGATAGGTACATTTGTCATAGTTACACTGATTTCTAGTATAATATATATGTAGTATTGTAGTGTATTTTTTGTATGTAATGCATGTAGTCAACTTTCCTTCAAATCAAATCAAATCAAATCAATTCAATTGCATTCATAAATTTCCCTTTCAGTTACTCATTCTTTATGTTTTAATCTTTTAGTTAGTATATTATACTATTACTGTATCGTATTATTACCATATTAAACTACATTATAATATTAAAGTTTATGTTATTATTTATTATGTAGCATTAGAAATAAAAGACTATATTTATTTATTATTTTTTTAATATATTAAAATTAATTATATAAAATTAAATTAAAATAATCTATTCATCATCTTCAACGACAACAGTTTGTAAACCTTTAACAGTTGGAACATTAACGGATTCAACATAAGAGAACATAGTTGATTTAGCATTTTCATCTTCATTTCTCTTTCTTGAAATTCTTAATCTTAATCTGAATGGGACACCTTGAATACCTCTTTTCCATAATTCAACATTTAATTTTGGATCTAATCTAACATCTTCAGTACCCATATGTAATTTTGCAAATTTCTTAATTTCTTTAACAGCCTTTGGTGCTCTCTTTTTAAAAGTAACACCATGAAGTCTTTTATGTAAGTTAATAGTATATTCTCTAGTAACTGCGTCCTTTAATTCCTTAGCCATTGTTATTTAAATTTGAGGTATATTTTCAAGGAAGATAAACTTAATTTAAAAAAATATAATAAATATAGTAAAACTAATATAATATTAAGTAAAATTCACAAAATTCAGTAAAATAATACAAAAAAATACAATACTAGTTAAAAAATTAGAGAGATAGTAATAGAAATGAAAAAATATGTAAAGTAATGGAGAGATAGTAATAAATTCAATGAAAGTAATGGTTGAATTTTCAAAGTCTTCTTAGAGGTAGGTGGTGGTATTGACGTTTTCGAAATTTTTCAATTTTTTCAATTTTTTTTAATTTTTTTTTGGTAAATTTTTAATTTTTCAGTTGGCTTTTTTGGGGTCTTTTTGTGCGTCTTTTTTCTTGGAGGGGAGAGGGAATTTTTATTTTTTTTTTAATTTGAGTGTGACTGTGCATGGTAAAAGGGTGGTGTCACGTGTGTGTGTGAAGGGTGAAGGGTGTGTATATAAGGGTTATGGAGGCTGAACATTATTTATTATTTATTATCTACTATACTCTATTAGAGGTTAAATATTTTAATATTTAATAAATAAATAAATAATAAATAAATTCTATTATATATTTTTATTGTTATATGGATGTTATGGTATTATTATCATCATCTTATTTCTATCTACAATTACACTATGACAACAGATGTATCATTACAATCACAATCACTAATTGAGAAAATATATTCTCAATGTAATATACTACCTTCAAAACATTTAGGTTATATAAACTATACAGAACATCCATCACCTAATAATTATTCAGCTAGTTTTATAAATGTTGATTTTGACACATATATTCATAACTCTACAACATTATTACCAAATTTTATATCCAAATATATAAATTATACAATTGATATTAAAATACCTCGTTATTATTTATATAATAATGAAAATGTACTTAATAGATCATTATGGGGTACAGATATTTATACTGATGATAGTGATATAATTGCAATTTTATTTCATTCTGGTATATTACATTCAAATGATCCATTTGGTAATAATAATCCAGTCATTTCAACTATTAAAAACTTTAATTTTAATGATTTAATAGATAATCAACGAATAAGTGATGAACTTATCGTTAGATTAAGAATTTTACCAACTCTTAATCGATATATTGGGAAATTTCGTAATAATTATAATAGTAGATCATGGACTAATTCAACTCATGATGGAGTATCTATCTCAATTGATTCAATATATTGGTCTAGAAATTCTAATACTTTATAATAAGCTATATTTATATATGAATTAAGAGGAAAAATCTTTACGTAATGATATAATTTAGTTATATTACCACTACATGAAACAAAGAAATCAGCATAGCCGCCATCAGGCAATATACTTTATTGATTTTAGATATAAATACTTTATAATGTACGATACTATACAATACTATACAATACTATCTCTTCCCTAGATAATGACGAATACAATTAAACATAAACGATCTATAGGGAATAGACTTAAAGATGCAATGAATTCAATAAAGCAAATATCATCAGCCGTTTTACAACATAATGATATTGATCATCAAGTTGATGATTTATTTGATTCAAGTGAATCTGATAAAGAAACTGATTATATTGAAGTATTGAAAAAGGAATCACAAAATTTATTAAATATTAAAATTTTAAAGAATACAACTCCAACTGATACTCCCTATACTGCAAATGGTGGTACTTTTACAAGTCCAAATAGTGTTAAAAGTTCTGAAACTGTTCATTCAGATATTAAAAATGATAATATATCTATATCAAATAATATAAAAACTCCAACTGGTGCAGAAATGTGGGAAATTAATAGATCTGAATGGCTTAAACCAACAATACCAATTAATCAATATACAAAACGTAAAAATGATAAACCTTTAGCTAGAATTGCACAAACAAATGATGAAGTTTATCTTAATGTTTACAAAAATTTAATAGTTTATGGTAAACCACTTAAAAAAGGTATAAATTTATCTGAAATTATCAAATGTATCTATATTGGTTGGGATAATGATAATATGTTTGAAAGAGTTAAAAATGGTGGTGTACCCTAACACTAATATCTTATACACAATATCATTATTAATCATATCTTTAATACCTCTTTTGCTAATCCTCTTACTACCTTAATTCCCCTAATAGTCATATCCACATTCACAATTATGTATATATAATGATAATATATAATCTTTACTAATTTTGAATGTATTTCATTGTAACTTCTAAAATTCGTATTTGTTGATTCAATACCTCAGTTCGTTGTTGTATACTACTTAAATCACATTTCTTGATCTTATCATCCATCTTTTTAGCTATTTTCTTCAAATATTTACTCCTTTTATCCATCTCCGCTACATGATTAACTAATTCTTTCTCAAATTTATCAATCATTATATCATTCTCATAAACAATACTTTGTCCTCCATCACTATCAAATCTATTTAATGTACGTCTTAAAACTCTACGATATTTCTCTCGTAATTCAATATTAACCAATCGTTTGGCTTCACCTTCCGCTATCCGTTTCTGTATCTTACCATCTAAATCCATTACAACTTGATATTGAAATATTGTTCAAATATAAAGAAAAGCCGTCTCTTATATCAAAAGCCTTATATCGCACATTAACGGTTTTATCATTATTATTTATTATTATCATCATTATTATTATCACCATCTTCTTTTCACTTGTTTCTTTCCATGAACTGCAATGATTGAATTGTTTACACAACATAATGATCCAATACCGTTGTCAGAGAGACCAATTGCAATCACTTCATATGATGATATAACTTTAATTGCATCTCATAATTCAATTTATAACTATAATCCACAAACTTCTCAAATTTTCAAGAATAATTCCATTGAGCATGATATTCAAAAACCTATTAAAGATATACAATTACTACCATATATTAATGTATTAGTCATTCAATATGATGATTGTGTAGAGATACGACATTTATCTAATTCAAATAAGAAAAATGATCAAGTTATTTATATACAATCTACAAAATTACATATTTGGAATAATTTACATACTTCACATATGGTTTCAAATGATTCAAATTCAGATTCAATGTCTTTAGCAACTACAATTGTTAAAACTGATTATAATGATGATGATAGTAATGGGAAGAATAATATATTAATATCGTTTTTGGCCATTGTATCGGATTCTCAAATAATCATACTTAAATGGTCAAATTCTGATTATATTGATAGGTACAATCTGTATATAACAGAAGTTAAGTTTATTCAATTTTTGAAAATTAATGAATTAGTGTGTATGTCATCAACTAATGAAAATGATTTAATTCATATCAATTTAAAATCATCTAAAGTTAAACATCATAATTTACAAAAATATCTAAATTTAAAGAAAAAGATAATATCATATAAAAACTATAATCAATTATCCAATATATCGTATTTCAACAATCAATTGATATTTATTGAATTTATTAAGTTTATTAATATTGCATACCCAAAATTTAAACCTAATCTATCAGTTGATATAGAACAATCAAATTTCAAATATTCACAAATTTATTTCCCATTCATTTTCATCATATACGATTCATTTATTGAAGTTAGAAGTATACAAAATTTTCAACTATTTCAAACAATAAAAGTTAATTCAATAATACAATTGGATTTCTCAGATGATTCATTGTTCATATTAACTAAGGATAAAGTACTATCATATAACTTACTAAACTATAATAAAATATTGGCAAAATTAGATGAATTAAATGATTTTGATAATGCTATATTATTATTAGAGAATCTAAATATTACCAAATTAATTAATGATACTAATGATAATAAGAATGATAAAATAAATTTAAAACAGTTAAAGTTTATTAAAATACGAAAATTTAAATTACGAAAGGCCATTTCATTGATAAGCGAGAATTTTGACCAAGCTTTTGATTTACTTATAGAATATCTTGCATTACCAAATCAAGTTATTAATAACCTACCTGATAATCTACAAAATTTATTTGATTTCGATAGAATAGAATGCATACCCGATTTATCACCATTAATTCGACATCAAATAAATAGATTGATTAATTATTTAACAGATTCTAGAAGAAAAATTATCAAATTTCAAGAAAACAAAGATGCCGCCTTTACTTATAATAATTTAGAAATATCATTATCCATATATCAAAGTGATGAAAATTTTTCAATTATGGAATGTTTGAAATTAATAGATACTTATCTGTTCAAATGTTACTTATTTGTTAATATCAAGATGATTAATCCTTTTTTAAGAATTCAAAATTATTGTGATTTCCAATTAGTTGAAAATTCGTGTCAATCATTAGACCTCTATGATCAATTATCCACATTTTATTATACTAGGAAAGATTATCAAAGTTCTATATCTTTATTAATAAGATCTAATAAAATAAATGAACTTGTGTTATTTTTACAAAAACTTATTCAAAGTGATGATCCACCAATAGATTTAATATTTGATAATTTACAATATGTTATTGATAAAAATGATGCTTTATTATCAGAAGAGAATTTCAAATTAATATTCTTAAATGATTATTTTGATTATTCAAATATAGACTATAAAGAAGTCCTAAAACAGTTAGAGAAACATAACCTTACCACATACATTATCTTGTATTTAGAATATCTTATATTTCATGAACACGTTACATTATCAGAAATAACAAACAGATTATTTGATTACTATTTCCTTGACATTGATTCTAATTATGAAAAAATTGAAGATCTCTATAGTTTAGGGAACTATAATTCCAACATGATACTTAACAAACTTAAAGAACTTCCAGTTTCAGAACATTCGAAAAGATTATCTATTCAACCATTAATGAAGTTAGGTAAGTATGATGATGTGCTTAATATTTACATTCATGATTTAAACGATGTGGAATCTTCTATAGAATTTGCTCTACGTATTAAAAACATTAAGGGGTTGAGTTTATGTAAAGGACTGATTTTCAAAATATTGGATATATGTTTACAAAATAAAGATTATACAAGTATAACTAAACATATTTTGAACAACACTGAGTTAACATTTGTCGACTTTGAGGAAATTTTAATTAAGTTACCAAATGAAATATCAATGGGATTAATGTCATCATTTTTAATTATGAATCTGAAAAATTTAAATACATTGAATCATAATTTAATCATTAAAAATGAATTACTGAAAGTTAATGTAATTAATATGAAATTAGAAAAAATGAACCTTGAAGAGAAAATGGTTAAGTTAAATTATAATAGTATATGTGCTAAATGTGGTAGAACTTTCAGTAATTCTGAAATAATTTGTTTCCACCCAGATGGTAGATTATTACATTACAAATGTTCTAAGGATAAATAGAATATATAAAAAGTTTATAAAACAAAATTAAGTAGTCGTGATAAAATTAACCACACTGGAACAATATTTAGTAAGTTCATCTAATTTTTCAACAATTTTTAAGTTAACCTTTTGGAATTCATTAATCTTATTAACAGCATTTCGTGCATCTTCATCACCATCCTTAGCTAATTTCTTTATACCGTAAATAACATCAGCATGTGATTGTAAGAAAACAAAAATAATTGCAACTAAAATTTCAAAATTACCATTAGATTTTAATCCAATTTTGATAGCTTCAAAGAAATTAATAATTTCAGTATATGGTGGAGTGAATGATAATGATTTAATTTCAAAATCTAAACTAGATGGAGACATTTCAACAACTAGTTTAATGAATTCATTGAATTTTTGTAATCTTAATAATTTAGTGAATTCAGTTTCAAATTGATATTCCTTAGATTTATCTAAATTAATTAACTTGGAACCTTCACTATTTGTATTTGATTGTTTTTCAGTTAATTTATTAGCTGCATCTTTACCTAATTCATTTTCAATTGCACTATTACCAACTTTTAAACCTGTTAATTCAAGGAAGAATGGTAAGTTTTCTTGTTTCTTTGGAGCTTCCTTTGTTTTATTTCTTAATTTAATTGATTCAAGATAAATAATTGAGTTAAATTTATTTCTTGGATTATTTGAGAATGTAATAAGTTTATCACTTAAAGATTCTGGTGAAATATAGATACCTTCATCTAAATCAACTTCATCATTATCAAATGCACCATCAATTAAACTTGCACCGCCTTCACCACTAACATTTGGTAATAAGATATTTGCAAATTCTTCTTCACTTTCAATATGTTTTGTTGAAATTTTCTTAAATTGTGATTTATTTGTCCATAATGAGATACCTACATCATTAACATGAGTTGTTGCTAAATATTCACCATTTGGTGACATTTTAACATTAGTTGCAATTTTAGGCAATTTAATACCATCAATACATGAACCTGTTGGTAAGTCCCAAGTTCTTATAGTTGAATCTAATGAAGAAGAAACTAACCATCTACCATCATTAGAGAAATCCATTGAAGTAATTCTATTTGTATGGCCGAATAACTGTCTCACGATTTTCTGTGAAACTGCATCAATGATAACAATTGTTAAATCATCCAATGCAATTGAGAATAAATCACTTGATCTATGATAACATAAACTTGTAATTGGGGAATCAAATGTTAGTTTACCTAAATATTTACTTTCTGAGAAATCATAAAAACCAACAATACCATCTAAACCACATGAAACCATTTTTCTATTCATACCATCTAATGCAATACCTGTAACTGATTTTTTATGTAATTTATATTTTTTTCTTAATATACCACTTTGTAAATTATATACACCAATACCACCATTATTACTACCAACGAAACCAAAATTACCGCATTGACTAATTGCAATTGATTTAACTAAACCTTCATCAATTGTATTTAATTTATGTTTACCTAATTTTTTATTCTTTGAAGTCCAAGTTCTTGCAAATGTTTCATCTTGATGAGCAGTTAAAATATTATCCCAATCATTTGCTCTACTATTTTCTTGAACAATTGAAATAATTGGTGGGAATTTTTGTTTAAATTTATTTGCCATACCACCTTGTAATTTACCATTTTTAATTTTACCTTCCTTTTGTGACATTTCTTGTGATTGTGCATCTTTACGTAATGAGAATAACCAAAATGTTCTATCTAATGAACCTGATGCCATAAAATGTGCATTTTCATCACTGAAAAGAATCGAACTTGGAGGAGCTGAATGACCACCTCTTGATCTTAAATGTCTTGGAGGGTTAACAACTGAAGAATTAGTTTCAGATAAAACAGGATCAAATACAAATTCTTTTAATGAATTATCACCACCTGAAGTGACTAGAATTGGATTACCATTAAGAAACTGAACTTTGGAAACACCACCAAATTCTTCTTTATGGACATTTGATAAAACATGAACTCTTGAATTTTTATTTAAATCATAGAAGAATAGATCACCATTAGTTAATGAACAAACAATATGAGGGGAACCATCAGTTCTGAAAGACATTGAAGTAATTAAAGAGTTAACGCCGGTGGAGATAGTTTTCAAAGTTTTAGCCTTTTTGATATTATAAAGTTTAAAAGTACCTTCAGAAGTACCAATTGCAAGAAAATTAATAACAGGAGCAGCACAAATAGTTGTAATTGATTCAGTAAATTCCTCAGTTGTGAAAACATTTTTACCTGTTTTAACATTGAAAACTAATAAATTTTTAGAAGTTGCAATAATAATCTTATTAAGGTAAGTTGGCATATGAATCATATCAACAATTTTACCATATAATTTACTAATTTTGAAAGAGGTATAGAAAACAGTTGGGAATTTATCATTTGGTTCTTTATTTTCGAAAACATAAACTTCATCATCAGTACAAGCAATAAGATAAGCATTAAATACTAATAATTTATTAATTTTAAAATGTTTATCATTCTTTGGATTTGGAACTTGAATTTCATATTCTAATCTACCTCTTCTTGAAATACCAATTTTATCACCATAGGCACAATAAACATAATGAGAACGTGCAGTTACACAAGAAATTGGAACTGGAGTTTGTTTACTTGAAACAAAGAGTAAATGTAAAGTGGAAGCATCATATATTTGAAATGATCTATCAATAATTGTAACGATATAGAAAGTTGCACCTAAAGTACCGATTGCATAGGGAATATTACTTGAGACATGACCAATTGTTCTGAAAGGAGAGAAAATCTTTGATTTACGTACCTTTTCAAGAGCCTTATTGTCAGGCTTCTGTCTCTTAGCCTCAGTAACAGACATTGCAGTTGATATGTGATGTTTAAGGAAGTAGAAAAAAGAGAAAAACTTATAAATTATAATTAAAAATAAAAAAACTTTGGAAAGTGAAAAATTTAGAAAAAAAATTTGAAAAATCATGTAGTGTTCCCAAAAAGGAAATTCCCTCCTAATCTTCCAATTTCTCGGCACACTTTCCCCATTGGGAAAAGCTTCTTTCGTTAACAGAGTAAATAACACGTTCTCTATAATATTAATAAATTAGGGAGAAGACATTAAAATTATTATTTTTATTATTATACGTTAAAGTTAAAGAAGCTTTCCATTAGGGAATTTAGATAAGGAAGAGTGTTTCATTTATTGTTATTTATTATCATTTAACTCCTTCTATTATAATTTATAATGCCTAGCTCTATCAATTCTATTTCCACTGACGAAAATATAGAGAGAACTGGTCCTCAGAGAGCTTTATCAAATCTTTCTAATATGTCAATTGATTCGGAAATTATCGATAATGATTCACTTCTTGAAGAAGAAGAAAAATATGATGCAGATCCAAATCCTTTAACTCGTGAAGCTTTAGATCATCATAAGAGAGCTATTGCTTCTATTGCTCCAATTTTAGAAGATTTTGTACCTGTTTTATCAAAATCTGAAATTGTCTCTCCAAGTCAAGATGCTTTATCAAGAACTGTCTCAAATGTAAGTGCTTTAAGTATTAATCATCATCAACCTTCATCTGCATTAAGTAGTGCTGATGATAGTGAAAAGAGAAGAAGTTCATCTGATGAAAAGGAATGTTCAAATACAACTTTGGTTATTGATGCTACTGATAAGAATAATAATAATATTAATAATGATAATAATAATAATAATAATAATAATCATATAATCGATTCTACTAATAATAGTAACGATATTAGCAAAGAAAACATTGATATTGAATCAAATGCTAATATTAATACTAGTAGTAATACAAATAATGATAATGTTTCAGCAATACTCTCCCACACCAAGGCATCACCAGAAATTTTAAATGATGAAAAACAACCAATTAGTACATCAAGTAGTAAAGAAGAAATTAATTCATCAAGAAATCTTTCATCATCAGAATCATTCTCTTCAAGTTTAAAATCAAGATCATTATCAAATTCTTCAATTACTGAACAATATACTGGTCCAAAATTACCAAAAATTGGTACAATTGGAGTCTGTGCAATGGATAATAAAGTTTTATCAAAACCTTGTAGACAAATTTTACAAAGATTAATTGCAAAGGATGAATTTGATACTGTTATTTTCGGTGATAAAGTTATACTTGATGAAGCAGTTGAAAATTGGCCAACATGCGACTTCCTTATATCTTTCTTTTCAACTGGTTTCCCACTTGAAAAGGCAATTGCTTATGAAAAATTAAGAAAACCTTATTGTTTAAATGATTTAGTTATGCAAAAAGCGTTATGGGATAGAAGATTATGTTTAGAAATCCTGAAAGCTGCTGGTGTACCAACTCCTTATAGATTAGTTATTTCAAGAGATGGTGGACCTCAAGTTGATGATGAATTGAGAAAAAAATTAGAAAATTTAGGTATTAACTGTGATGAAGTTGAAGAATCTAAATGGGAAATGTTAGATGATGATACTTTATTGGTTGATGGTCAAATTATTAAAAAACCTTTTGTTGAAAAACCTGTTGATGGTGAAGATCATAATGTTAATATTTATTATTCAAAGAAAAATGGTGGTGGTGGTAGAAGATTATTCAGAAAAATTGGTAATAAATCAAGTGAATTTGATCCAAATTTAAATGAAATTAGAACTACTGGTTCATATATTTATGAACAATTTATTGATACTGATAATTTTGAAGATGTTAAAGCTTATACTGTTGGACAAGATTATTGTCATGCAGAAACTAGAAAATCTCCTGTTGTTGATGGTATTGTTAGAAGAAATACTCAAGGTAAAGAAGTTAGATATCCAACTGAATTATCTGAAGAAGAAGTTGAAATTGCTCGTAAAGTTACTAAATATTTTGAACAAACAATCTGTGGTTTTGATTTATTAAGAACTAATGGTAAAAGTTATGTTATTGATGTTAATGGATTTTCATTTGTTAAAGATAATAAAGATTATTATGATACAACTGCAAGTATTTTAAGATCTAAATTCTTACAAGCAATTACTATAAGAAATAAAAATAATTTACCAGTTCAAGTTCATGAAAAATCACAAAAATGGGTTTTCAAAGGTTTTGTTTCAGTTATCAGACATGCAGATAGAACACCAAAGCAAAAGTTTAAATATTCATTTAAATCACCAATTTTTATCTCACTTATGAAAGGTTATAAAGAAGAGATTATTATTAGAGAAGTTAGAGATTTAAATGTTGTTTTACAAACTATTAAAGTTGCAATTGAAAGGAAACTTGAAGATGCTAAAAAATTAAAACAACTAGAGAGTGCATTAGAAAGAAAGATGACATTCCCAGGTACTAAAATTCAATTAAAACCTGCACTGAATAAGGAAACTGATGAAATTGAGAAAGTTCAATTAATCTTAAAATGGGGTGGAGAACCAACACATTCTGCACGTTATCAAGCAACAGATGTTGGTGAACAATTCCGTCAAGATATTCAATTACTAAATAAGGCAGCATTAGATGATGTTAGAGTTTTCACATCATCAGAGAGAAGAGTTGTTGCAAGTGCACAACTATTTTCAAAATCATTTTTATGTGAAGATGAATTACCTGATGATTTCCTTAAAGTTAGAAAAGATTTGTTAGATGATTCAAATGCTGCAAAAGATTTAATGGATCAAGTTAAAAAGAAATTAAAACCTTTATTAAGACAAGGTAAAGAGGCACCACCACAATTTGCATGGCCGCCAAAAATGCCTGAACCTTTTATTGTTATTAAAAGAGTTGTTGAATTAATGAATTATCATCATAAAATAATGGATGAAAATTTTAAAACTCAAGATGTTGATAAATTTCAAGAATTTTGGTGTTGTCATGAAGATCCATTTTTATTTAAGGAAAGATGGGATAAATTATTTCAAGAATTTGTCACTGTTGAAAAAGTTCACCCATCTAAAATTAGTGAATTATATGATACAATGAAATATGATGCTTTACATAATAGGGATTTCTTACAAAAAATTTTCATTAGAAAGGATAATGGTGATAATGAAGAAGGAATTACCAGTGAGGAAGAAACCGAATTATCAGGATCATTAATGAATCAATATCCAATAAATATTTTAGCAATGAATGATTTTAAAGTTAATGAATCTTCATTAGATGCAACATCAACGTCATCAGCTGAAAATAGTAACAATAGTAATCCTGCCGGTTCAATTGGATGGGTTCTATCATCATCATATAATTGTTCAAAACATAAAAGTCAAGGTCAAAAAGATAAACAATCACCATTTGATGATGCTAAATATAATTTATTAAGAGAACTTTATAGATTAGCAAAAGTTTTATTTGATTTTATTTGTCCACAAGAATATGGTATTGAGGATAATGAAAAGCTGGATATTGGATTATTAACTACATTACCATTAGCTAAACAAATATTAAAGGATATAACAGAGATTAAGGAAACTAATAAGGCAGGTACAAGAGTTTATTTTACTAAAGAATCACATATATATACATTATTGAATATATTATATGAGAGTAATGTTCCAATGAAGATTGCACGTAATGCATTACCAGAATTAGATTATTTATCACAAATTGTTTTTGAACTTTATGAAAGTGTTAGTATAACAGGTCATAAGAAACATTCAATTAGATTATCATTAAGTCCTGGATGTCATACACAAGATCCATTAGATGTTGAATTAGATGATAAACATTATATTTCATGTATTAGAAGAATTAATTTAACAAGACATTTAGATATGGATTTAGTTCAACAAAAATTAAAGAGTAGATTTTCAAGAGTTTCTTTACCAAAGAAATTTACACCTGTTAATATTTCAAGTCCTTTGGATGGAAGTAAACCATAAAGTAGTTTTTTATAAGGATCTTTATAGTATAATAAAGAATATATTTTATGATTTAATAAGCATAAGATAATATACTATGAAAAGGAAAGCCCTTTTTTAACAATTACAAATTACAAATTACGAAATATTCACCTAATAACCATCCGAACAAATAGTTGAAGCATAATCTATTGGCCAGAAACAAAAAGTTAGGTAATCGGAAGAGATTAATATTTCAATGCTCCGTTAATGCTATAAATTCTAATATAGGAATTTAAGCACTGCAGCCCTCTGACTGCGTCATTGAAATATGTTCAGCCACGGAAAGTGGCGAACTAAAAAGAAAGAAACGCCGTTAAAAAGTTTTGTATAATGAGTATATAAATAAATAATATTTTTTTTTTTTGGAAATTGAAATTATGTGATGTGATTATGAATATAATTGAATTGAAAATTGAAAATTGTATTAAGATATTGAAATGATTATTCAATTGCAGCTAAGGAATCAAATAAAACACTAATTGATTCACCAAAATGATCTCTTCTAATACATTCAGCAAAGATTTGAGATACATTGATGACAGTTAATTTTTTACAAGATTTCATTGCTTCATCTGATATTGGATAAGTATTTGTAACAATGATACCATCGATATAAGGACATTCGTTTAATCTTTCAAGACAATCATTATTGAAAATACCATGAGTTGCAACAATATAACAGCTATTTGCACCACAATTCATTCTTAAATGTTCAGCAGCAGCAATAAAAGAAGTATGTTTATCAATCATATCATCAACAATAATTGCGGGACGATTTTGAACATTACCAACTAAAGTGATTAATTTTTCTTCAGCATTAAATTCAGGTTCATCTTCATCATCTGAATTATCATTTTCAAAATTTAGTTCTGATTCTTTATGATGTAAAGATTTTGATTTTGGTGGTGATGATAATGACTCATTAATATGATTAATATCATCAAGAACGTGACCTTTAACGATTCTAGCCGTTTGGATTTCAGTTGAATCGATATTATCATTATTGTTATTATTATTATTATTATTATTATTGAGAGATGGAGTTGGTGGTGGACTAGGATCTAAATTTTTAACTATACTATTATTATTATGTTTCATTAAACCATTAAAATTATCAGCAGTTCTTCTTCTATCAGTATGAATCATTGCAAAGTTAATTTTCAATTTATCAGCTAATGCGGTAACTCTTTTAGTACCACCTGGATTTTTAGAGACAACAACAGCATTTTGATAGTTATTTATATTTTCCTTAATCCATTTAGCTAAAGTTGGACCAGCATATAAATTATCAACAGGTTTTGAGAAAAAACCTTGCATTTGAGAAGCATGTAAATCCATTGATACAACATGATCTGCACCTGCCATAACTAATAAATTAGCTAACATTCTAGCAGTAATTGCACCTCTATGCTTTTTCATTTTTGATTGTTTTGAATAAGGGAATTGAGGTATAACTGCAGTAATTTTAGCAGCTGAACCACCTTTACAAGCTGAAATTAAAATTAATAATTCCATTATATGATCATTAACATCTGGTGAACCTGATTGAATAATATAAACATCTTCATCTCTAACTGAAACACCAATTTGAACTGAAGTTTCACCATTTGCAAATTTTTTCAAAGTTGCAGGAGCAGGTTCTATACCTAAATTTTGACAAACTAGGTTACCTAATTGAGGATGGGAGTTACCAACAAAGACTTTACACTTTCTCATTATGATTAGGAGAGTAAATTGAAGACAATTGACTTGATCATTAAAATAAAATATAATATATTCTCTGTGTGGTATAACCTTGTAATTGTAATAATAAATAAAAACTGAAAAAAAAAAATTTTTTTTCTCCACAGAAAAAGCAGCACTTTCAGTACCTTTTATACCCAGTGGCAGCTTTAAAGAACAAAAAGGGTCGTCGTCTCTTTATCTCATTTTGCAGGTCTTCTCTACATGAATTTTTCAATTTTCAATTTTTATTTCCTTTTTTATTTCCTTTTTTATCTGTTATTTATATTTATACTTATACTTCTTCTATTGTATCTCCTTTCTTTACAAAGTAAATGGACTCTCGTAAATCAGCTTCATTGCAATTCTCTCACACTAATGCACAGAGAAGAGCTTCTGCATCTGTTGTCTCTAGTTCTCTAGGTAGAGCAGGTTTATTCGTTCCTCAAGATTTTATATCTTATGATAAAGATCGTATAGAAAATGTATTACAATCAATGGATGATGATGATCATGATCATTATGATAATGTTTCCGATAATGATGATGCAGCAGATTTAGAATTAGGTACTGATGACACGGATTTAAATGATATTAATAATAATAATAATAATACTAATAATAATAATAATTCTAATAATACTATCAATGCAAATTCACATTTATTATTATCCGAAGAAGCAAGTCTTTTAAAGGCTAATCATATACCTATTAAACATTCAAGTTCTTGTTCTTCAATAATTGCTAGTGAAAATACTCCAATATTCCCATCAAATAGTTATAATACTAATAGTAGTAGCGAAGAGGAAGATGAAATAGATGATGAAGCAATTATTGAATCTTGGGATGAAGCTGTTAAAAATGGTAAAATTAAGACTTCTATTTCATTTGAATTAAAATCAGTTTCAAGATCATCAATTCCTTTAATATTAACTTTCCTATTACAAAATTCTTTATCTGTTTGTTCAATCTTTGCAGTTGGTCATATATCATCTGAGGCTTTAGCTGGTATAACTCTTGGTGCAATGACTTCAAATATAACTGCAATTGCAACAATTGCAGGTTTAGCTTCCTCTTTGGATACTTTCTTACCTCAAGCTTATGGTGCTAAAAAATATCATTTAGTTGGTCTTATATTTCAAAGATGTGCAGTGTTAATTTTTACAATTATGTTCTTCGTTTGTATATCTTGGTGGATTTGGGCTGAATCCCTATTATTGAATTTTTTACCTGATAAACAATCTGCTATCTATGCTGCTCAATATTTAAAAGTTACTTCTTTTGGTATACCTGGTTATATTTTATTTGAAACTGGTAAAAGATTCTTACAAAGTCAAGGTATTTTTGATGCTTCAACTTATGTCTTAATCGTCTGTGCTCCACTTAATGCAACTATGAATTATTTATTTGTTTGGGTTTTCAATTTTGGTTATATCGGTGCTCCAATTGCTGTTAGTATCAATTATACTTTAATGGCTTTCGGATTATACTTATATACAGTTAAAACTAAAAATAAATTGAACCCTTTAAAATGCTGGACAAAAATTGATTCAAAGAAAGTGATACGTAATTGGGGTAGTTTAATTAGATTATCAATTCCAAATCTAATTATGATTATGTCTGAATTTTTATCATTTGAAATTTTAACTTTATTAGCAAGTTATCTAGGTACAACTCAATTAGCTGCTCAATCAATTTTAGCAACAATGGCATCACTTAATTATCAAATTCCTTATGGTGTTTCAATTGCTTTATCAACTAGAATTGCTAATTTTTTAGGTGCTCAATTACCAAATTCAGCATTTACAACTTGTAAAACATTATTGATTTTTACAATTATAATTGCAATTTTTAATTCATCATTCCTGTATTTTGGTAAAAATTTAATTATTAATTGGTTTACAAATGATCAAGAAGTTATTCATTATGCAATTGAAGCATTCCCATATTTAGCATTTATGCAAATTTTTGATGCATTAAATTCAATTAGTGCAGGTTGTTTAAGAGGTCAAGGTTTACAAAGAATTGGAGGTTATGTTAATTTATTTTCATATTATTTAATTGGTTTACCATTAGGTGCTTATATGGCATTTTGTTTACCAAATAAAGAAAATCCAAGTGGCTTAATTGGTTTATGGTTTGGTTCAACAATTGCATTAGTTATAATTGGTTCAGTTCAAAGTTATTGTTCATTAAATGCTAATTTTAATCAATTAGTTCAAGATGCAATTAAGAGAAGTAATTCTGATTAATTCATTATTAATTATCATTCTTTCTATACTATATACTATCATTACATTCATTTAATAAATTTTGTAAATCTCTCCTTTTATTAATTACATCAATAATTTTAATTATCATATCTTTACTCTCTTTCTGTGATTTTTTAATACTTAATAATGTAAAGCCTCCGTGTATAAGTTTGATTGGATCAATTACCTCTATAGATTCTTTAATTTCCTTAATTTCATTATTATCATTTCCACTCTTACCTACACGTTTATGTAAAGTTTGATCCTTTTCAATTTCCTTCTCCTTCTCTTTAACTTCTTTTAGCGTACTTTGAGTATCAATTACAAACTTACCCTCATCTTTAATTCGTACATTAATTAGTGATTTACGCTTTGTATCGATTAATGAATATTTAATTTCATCACGTTCAGTTAATTTTAATGATAGAAATGCTTTATTTAATAAATTTTGTGATTTCCTTAATGATTCATATAATTTATCATATGCACAATTGTATTCATGATATGCATTAGCTATCGTCATATAATCAACCATGTTATCTATGTATAATAAACTATTGTGAAAAGAATGTAAATCTCCTTTTCTGTATAACTATAAAATCTGTTATTTTGCGAAGTTGAAAATTTTAGTCTTTTTGTTATCTATAAAGACCAAATTTACTTATTACTATAAATTAATTACTTTAATGTATCATTGTATGAGAATATACTATTATAATAGGATATGATTGTTTAAAGTTTTTATAAAAATACATGGAGAAAATATATAAAATGGTAAAAGCTAATATAAAAATATGTTTGTTGTCTAGAACTTATCAAAATAATTCATCGATATCTTTAAATGTATTATTTTCAACCTCTGATAGTTCAATGTCACTAAAAAAATCTGACGTAATTGAAGATTCACTTATGAAACAACTCTGATCTTCAACTTCATCTTTATCTTCTGCAACAGCGTCTAATGTAATAGTAGTAGCAGCATTTGTCGTATTGTCCTCCCTCTCATCTTCAATTTCATCATCAGCGTCATTTTCTGGCTCCTCAATTATTTCTGATAATATCACATTTAAAATTGATTGTCTCTTTGTTGCAAAATTATTTTGCAGTAAAACTTGTGATTTATCCAGTAAATTCATCAAATATTCACCATCTTTTTCATCTTCAAATAACTGAATTATTGAATTTCTATTATTATTCTTTTTTTTATTGATACTAAGTCTTTTATTATTAGTATTCTTATTATCATTTAATAAATCAGCTGAAATATTAAATTTTGTTAATGATGTAAAAGTTTCTTCATTCTCAGAATCTGATGCAATTTCAATATCTTCAAATTTTTGTATAATTGATTTTAATCTTTCAACAGGTTCTAGAATTTCCATTGGTGGTGGAGGTGCTGATGGTATTGATTTAAATTTGAAAACATATTCATCATTCTCCGATGATGATAAATCTTCCTTATCAACAATAGCATCCTTTTCAACTTCAACTTCATTCAATGGTATACATGGTAATGTATATTTTTTCAATGAACCAATTGATGAAATTAATGAATTATCAGAATAACTAGTTCTTTTGGTAAATGTTGACTCGTTTGATATATTTAATGAAGTTGAGCATGAACTATTTCTTCTATGATGATGATTAATTGAACTTGATTTGGAATATGAATGTGTTAAATTAATTGTTGGACTTGTTCTAAATGATGAAAATGCTTGAACTTTATTAATTCCTGGATCTAATGTAGTTTGTTGAATTTCATCAATTTCATCATTATTATCATCATTATTATTTATATTGGATATTTCTTCAAAGACTTGTATTTCCTCTTCATGATCATCCTCTTCTTGTCTTGTTATTGGTAGTATATTATTTAGTGTATTTGGATCAATACTATTAAAAGATTTTTCAACCCCAAATGTAAAATTTGGATCCACATGAGATACATGTGTAAAGGATATAGGATTTGAAATTACCAAATTACCAAATTTCTTTTTATTAGTTAGTTGATTGGTTTTATTATTACCCCTATTATTATCAAATGCTTTGATAAATTTATTCAATCCCCTTTGAAATTTTTCACTCTGTAATCTGTCTAAAGCTTTTAAAGAAGAAGCATTTAGAATATTTGATCTATGATCATCCAGCCATAATGATTCCATGATTAGTAGCTTATGTTGATAGAACTAGTAGAGCAAAGAAAGATAGGAGACCAAAAAAGATAAAAAGGGTAAAAAAAAAAAAAAGGAAAGATGGATCACATCGACTAGTTAAAAGTGAATTATGTACATCAAATTAGTAACAGCCGTTAATAATGGTAAAAGTGAAATAATTTGCATAACTTGAATAAACCCCCTTAAAAAACACCTATTAAATCTCCTTGAAAACACCAAACTTAGTATAAACCAAGTAAATCTTTCGTGTACCAATCCTTTTTCGGGACGATCCCTATTATATTAAACGCGAAATTGGTGGCAGGGGATATTTTTGGTGGGGAAATTGGACATTCCACTGGGGGGAGGCTGGTAAATCTGGAAGTATAATGAAAACTTTAATTAAATACTTTATTTCCTCTTTTGGTTTAATTAAGATTCTTGACAGTTATAACTGTAACCGGTTAAATAAGCGAATGAACAGGACATTCACATACTCCCTTTCGGTTGATCCAGTCTTTAATACATTTATAGTGGAAACAACACAAACATTCTAGTCTTCCGACAACATCTCCTGGTTTAATATCTTCAAGACAGATAACACATTCTTCAATACCTTCACTTTCAAGTTTATTATCCTTATCTTCTAACTTATACACAATCATCCTGTTCCTATCACGTCTACCGGCAATTCCTCCTTCACCTCCTCCTTTATTGGTACTTGGTGATCCAAATTCATGTTCTGTTAAACATTGATTAATATGTCTCTCCCTTTCAGATTCGGATTTTTCTCCTATATCTATTCCACAAATTGGACATTCAACATTAACTAATTCAATACTTTCTGTATCAGCTCTGGATTCGCTAATCTCCATTGTAATCTCCTTTGGTTGTGAATGTTTAATACCGTTTATCGTATCGTTATTTGAGTTAATTGCATCCCCTTCTTCTCCTTCTTCTTCTTCTTCTTCTTCATCATTATTGTCATCGCTATCTTGAAGATGATGTGAATTTTCTTCAATCTCATCTATTTCATCTATTATCCCTAATGCTTCCTTCAACATTCTAATTTCTTCATAACATGAATCGCAAGTCCTAAATTCTAAATATTTATACATCCCACTAACTAATTTTTTACCTTCATTACCAGATTCTTCAATAACATAACTACCTGGAATATATTTACAATATTTCCCACAACATTTATTACAATATATTTTACCACATTTCCTACAATGATGTCTTCTAATGAAAAATGAAAATTTAATACCACATTCTTGACATTCATTAAATAGTTTATCTTCATGCCAATATGGTTCCTCAAGTTCATGTTCTTCAACTGTATCTATAGTTTCATCAATATTTCTAATTGTTGTTTCATTCACTCTAGGTGATATTATGTGGGTATTGTTTCGTATTCTACCATTTTCATTAGACCTAACTGTATTATCATTATTTCCCATTTCTGTACTGATGGCGTTGACATTTGTTGTAGTAGATCTCTCTATTGGTTCATCTATTGACAATAACCTTGCATTATTCGATTGTTCTAGTGGATCGGACACTGCGGACATGTTGACTTTTGTAACTATTGAAGTAGTATATGTTGTTATAAGTGCAAGACTTAACAGATGAGATGAAATAAAATAAAAGAATTGAAACCTTCAGATCAGCAATGCAATTAAAAAAAGATATTGATAAGAATTTCTAAAAGATTACGTAATACTTTACTTTTTTCTATAAATAAACTTATATCTATTTTAATCTAATCTAATCTAATCTAATCTAATCTAAAAAAATACACTAGACTTATGTAAATACCTTTGACGTAGTAAGAAAACTAAAAGTCCAAAAAGTATCAAACATGAACCACTAATGAAAAATGTTAGTGTTGAACAAATTACTAAATCATTTGAATAATTACCAACACAATGTGAACTAAAATCAATTGAATACATTAAATTTAAAAACATATTACCGAAAATACTTGAGCTTGAACATAATCCCCATGTTGTTCCTAAAATTTCTATACCATAAATACTTGCTAAAATTGCTGGGAATAATGTGAAAACTGCTGAATTTAAAATTGAATTCATAATTATAACAATTTGAAAATTGATTGATGTAACGGGTATACTTGATAAATAAATATGTGAAATTCCACATATTATAACACTTGATGTGAATATTGTAATTCTTGAAATTTGAAATTTTGTACAGATATAATCTGTAAAAATCATTATGATAAATCTTGTTATTGTTGAACAAATTGATAATAATTGTAAATTTGAATCTAAATAATTACTTAAATTTAAATTTGTTAAAATTGCATTTAAATTTGCAATGAAAAATTCAGTTGATCCAATTGATATTAAACAACACATAAGTAATGGATACATTAATGGATCACTCAAAAAATGTCTAATTTTAATCTTATAAGGAGTTGATTCATGAGATGAACTCATTAATCCAAATATACCATCGGTTGACAAAACTGATTGATTCATTGGTTCTGATGATAATAATGATAATTCATCATTTAAATTCAGCACTGATGAATTTTCACTAACATACCAACTTCTAGGTGAACCGATAACTGAATTTTCAGGACTATGTAAAACAGTTCCTGCACCAATTAGTAAGGGTGAAGTTTCAAAATTCATAAAACTTTCATGCGATGAATTTTCAATTTCACCATCATCAAATTCATAAAGTTCTATAATATCAGTTAATTTACATGCAAAGAATGAAATAAATGAGGAAATCATTAAAATTATCAGGAAAAATTTCAGTAAACTGATAAAATTAGATTTAACATTAACAATATCATCATCAATTGGTTGGAAATATTTTTTCAACACTTGAATTTGAATATAAGATGAAAATGCAACCATCATATTTGGGGTACTTATGGCCATTGTTCTATAATATCTCCCCAAAGTTTTCGCAGAATTTAACAAACATCCAAATAAAAATGATATATGTGAACATCCAATGATAAAGAAACTCAAATAAATGTATTTTTTATCAAGATTATGATTAACTGTCATTATAATTGTGTTAAAGCCAATAAAATAACCGAAAAATGAAATGATTGATAATATCCAAATGCCTTCAGCATCTGCAATATACCCACTTAAAGGTGTAAACAGATTTAACCCTAATACTTGAAAGATAATTGTATTATTTATAGTTGATTGTGAATATCCCATTATTTTCTGTAAAGGTTCTGCAAATATGGAGAACAGTGTCAATATACCTAATGATAAACATGCCGATATTGAAAGTAAAAATGCAAGTAAATGTAGATGAAATGCACCATATCGGTGGTATATCCCTTTGAATAGTTGATTCTTCATTTTGTTGTTATCTATGTGTGCTATATATTAAAATATAATGAAAATTTCCTATGTCTGTATTATTTATTTAACCTTTTTATTCTAACATACCATGAAAAATTAAATCGATATAATAAAATGCCAGTCCAAAAGAATGTCAAGGGGTATAAAAGTCGGTATTCCGATTGAATCAGGTAAAGAAAGCAGATGAAGCAGTGATTTGATCGTTGAATGGGTTATATTCCTTATCGAAACATTCGCTTTTCCCACTGGGGGAGTGGAGTCGGGACGCCGAGTCTGACGAATCTCAAAGCTCCGTTACTGATAGCAGTGCATCGACTATATTGGGACTGTATAGTGAGTTCATTTTATTATATTCTGTCAGAGTGGTATATGTATGGTATAAAGAAGCTAAATATATCTATATATCACAAAAAGAAACGGTATTGTAGTTACATAAGAACTTGTACAGTAAGAATGTAATTATTTATGGCCGATGCAACAAAAATAAAGATCGTGGGGCTTAACATGAATTTCATTAAGGTCTTTTCTTTTCACCAGCTTTTATTACAGTTTCTTCTTCTCTAAGCTCTCTCTTTGGAAGTTATAGGTAAATAGAAAATGGGTTTCCGTAGAAGGAGAGGACAGCCTTTTGATGGTGATGATGGTGGAGGTGTTAAGGGACCTTCAAGTGCTTTAACATCTTTTTTACGTGAACAAGGTATTAATGCTGAACAAATTAGACAAAGATATGAACAATCACAGGCATTAGAGGCAGCAAATGATGATACATCAAATATTATTTCAGAAAATGGATTTGATGATGGCAATAACAATAATGATGATAATGATAATGATAATAATAATAAAAATGATACCCACATTGCATTAAATTTTGCCCTCGATTCAGATGAAGAAGAAATTACTGATCAAACAGTAGTTGAAAGTGATAATAAAAGACAGAAAACCGATTCTCCATATACACCTACCACTGGTACTAACCTCTTTTGTTCAGAATGTGATCAAAATTTCACAGTTACACCATATTCAAAGAAGATTGAAAAATCGGGACGCGTTGGTTACTTATGTCCATCATGTTCTAAAATTCAAATAAGAAGAGAAAGATTGGCTAAAAAACATGAAATTGAAGCTAGGAAAAGAAGAAAGAAGATTGCTGCTGCCTTATTAGATAAAAAACAATTTAAGCTACCTTCATTACAAGATTTTTGTATTCATGTTATCACTGAAAATATTGATCATGTTAATGCATTAGGTGAAATTGGTAATCATAATAAAATGAAAATTTGTAGAATTTTAGCCAAAAATCGTTCTCTCAATAATAAAACTGTTGAATTGTTTTTGGACAATAATACAACTGAACTTGAATTTTGGGATTGTTCCAAAATTGATAAAAATAAAATGAATCAGGTAGCCTCATTTTGTCCAAATTTGGTTTCCCTAACTTTGAATATGTGTGGTCAATTTCATAATGATAATTTACAATATTTTGGTAATAAATTATCTAATCTCAGAGAACTAACTTTGGATGGTCCATTTTTGGTTAATGATGATAATTGGCAATCATTTTTTGAGAGTAACACTGCTAAAAATCTTACAAAATTTCATTTAAAAAATACCCATAGATTTACTAATGATTCATTAGTCTCATTATTGGAAAACTGTGGTAATAACCTTGAATCATTATCATTATCAAGACTTGATGGGTTGAATTCTAAACCTGTGTATGACTTATTACCACATTTCTTACCAAACTTGAAATTTCTAGAAATATCATCACCACATAATGAAAATCTGATTGATGATGAACTGTTAATTAACTTGTTGTCTATTAATTGTGTAACTTTACATACATTGATTTTGAATAAATGTTCACATTTAACAAATGAATTTTTAGTTAAAGGTATCAAACCATTCGGAGCACATTTAACTACTTTGACATTAATTGATTTGGATCAAATTGATGATGATGGTATGAACGGACTGTTTACAGATTGGGATATAAATAAAGGATTGACAAGTATTAATTTTGAGAGATGTATTTCATTAACTGATGCATCGATTTACAATGTATTGAATCATTCACATCAAACACTTGAAAATTTGAATTTAAACAGTGTTAAAAATATTTCCAATGCAATGTTTAGTAAAATGTCAAGAAGTTTAACATTCCCAATGCTTGAAAACTTGGATTTAGGTTTTGTAAGATCTGTGGATGATTCTGCATTAGCAATTATTTCAAGAATTTGTCCTGCTTTGAAAATTCTAGAAATTTATGGTAATAACAGATGTACTGAGAAAGCTCTAGTGAGAGAAGATCTAACAGTTATCGGTAGACAAACAGATAGTATTTAAAAACTTGTCATATAAATGAACAGTACTGAACATTCTATTCTATATATTCTTTTTATATAATATGCTTAAATTTATACTATAAAGATTCACGAATAAACTTCACGTTAGCATTAGCTTTTTCAACATTCCTAAATTTTGGTACTGGGAATGATATAACATCAATTTCAGATAGATTGTCAGAATATAATATAGGATTAATCAATGTTGGTCTACCATCACTTGATCCTGATGGATGGCCATTTTCTCTAACTAATCTTTTATTAACTGTGTCTTCATTGTTATCCTCTGCTAATCTAACTTTAAGGAAATGTTTCATATGAGGAGAAGACTCATCATCTGTTTCTAAAATGTTTTTGATTATGTCTCTTTCATTATCTTTCATCTCTGCAAGAGTAAAGTTTTTCAAAACAAATGAATTATATTCAAAGATAATAAGATTGACATCCTGTATACTCAATGTACTCCATAATTTGACTTTGTCTGTTATATGTTTTAAATTCTTCTTGTTTCTTTGAGATAGTTCAAATTTAAAAAAGGAAAACCAGTAAGCTTTACTACTTCGTACAGCCTCTGTATTAAAAAATAGCATAAAGATTTCTCTTGTTTTTTTAATATTGTGTAACTTAAGCCAATAAAATTTGCAAACATTTACCACCAGTTCACCTATTGTCCAAAAATTCAGGATAGATGATAATTGAGCAATGTCTTCCGACTTGATAGCTAAATTGATTTCCTTATCAGCTTTATTTTCATCAACTTTCTTTGAAACTTTTTGCTTTTTTTCAGTGTGAACAACAACAGTGTTATTTTTGTTAAATAAATGAACACAATTGACTAAATCATCAATCAAATTCAGTTTATTTTCTTCTGTTTCTTCAAGATCCAGTAAGAAATCAACATATCTTGAAACTATCTCAGAATCTGTGTTTAATTTTCCAATCAACGATATGAAGATACTTTTACAATCATCGACTTTTTTCAACTTTAATTGCATGTATTTTATATACATATATCGTATATCTTTAATATCAATTGGAACAAAATGATCACAAGCTTTATTGAAATTTGATATTATTAGTTCATTGGGTCCATTGTTCTGTATTAAGTATCTATTATATTTAATCCATATTTTATCACTCAAACATGTTGGTAACAAAGCTCTTTCGTATAAATTGATGATTTCTGGATTATTGGTAAATTGATTTTTACTTTTGTGATAGCTTTCCTCATTATCAAGATAGTCAATCCATTTGTTGATCTCTTCAGTGGATATAAAAGTTAAATCAAAATCTAATTTCAAATTTGTCTCATATTGCCATTTCTCATTTGACCTTCTCTTAATCTCCTCTAATTGTACTTTAAAGTATTCAGTTATTAAGAATTCTGAATTATTGTCAATGAAATCCTCAAGGGTGCCCTCTTCTTTTGACCAATATTTATTTTCATTTATAAATTTCTTCAAATCTGCATATTCTATAAGATCATTAATTGCGAAATTCTTATACACAAATTGGAATTTACTATTAAATTTAGCATATTGATAAAGAGGTAAGTTTATCACCTTAAGCAATACCTGTATATAGTCATTTGAATTCATACCGTATTTATTTGCAATCCAATCAAGATATAAATTCCAAAAATCATGAGATGTAAAAAAAAAGCCAATTTTACTACTGGCCTTTTCAAAGATTAATTTTAAATCATTATCTGAAATCTTGTAACTTTTTGTATTAAGAATAAGTTGAATATAATCCATCCATAACTCCAATGAATAAGGACATATTAAAACAGCACGTTTTAGAATATCAATTGAAGCATGTAAACCTTCGATAGTCTTCACTATGAGATGATATCGTTTCCAATATATTATATAATATGGGAATTTTGTCAAAAGTTTGTTTATATCATTATATAAAATATTTCTTAACTCTTTTCTTGATTTTATTAATTCAGTGTGATTTTCTATAAGTTTTTCATGATGTGTTATCAAATCATCCCATAATTTAGAATCGTAGATATCATCATCCAAATCTCGTATAAGTTTCTCCCATTGAGGAAAGTTATGTAAAACAGAAAGATCAGGCATTCAAATTGAAAAGTTTAATAAGATGAATTACCTTTAGTTTGGTTTATTTTGCTTCTACTCTTATATTCCTTCTCTTCTTCTAAACTTCTTCTAAAGTTCTACTTCTATTTCAAACATGTCAACAATAGGGAAGAGGAAAATTAAATTTTCAAACGCAAATTTCCGAAAATTTTTTTTACGTTTTTGTACTGAAATTTCCGAGCTGAAATTTTTTGAAGGCTTCTGCGTTCTGGGGAAATTATTATTGAAATTTTGAACTTTTGAGGTGATCCGTCAAATTTGCCACCGTGTTTTACCTCTTTTCACATTGAAACAGTGCAATGCAAATCATATTAAAGGACTTTAAGAAGGAAAAGATTCCTATTGAAATTGAACTTTCAGAAACAGTTCTTTCTGGAAAGGAAAAGCTTGCTTCCATCAAAAACTGTGATGCAGATCAAATAAAGTTTGTTTATTCAGGTAAAATATTACAAAATGATAAAATCTTTGAAAATTTTAAGATCAAGGAAGGTGACCAAATCATCTTCATGATTGCAAAGGCTAAGAAGGCTGCAGAACCAGCATTTGCTGCTGAATCTACTGAAAATAAGGAAGAACAATCAAATATTGAAACAACTACTGAAACATCAGCTCCTACCCCTTCAGCTGCAACTCCAGCAACTAATGAACCAATTGCTGAATTCACTTCATCCACATTTGCTCAAGGTAATGTAAGAGAAACTGCTATTCAAAATATCATGGCTATGGGTTTTGAAAGATTGGAAGTTGAAAGGGCTCTTCGTGCTGCTTTTAATAATCCAGATAGAGCTGTTGAGTATTTATTATCAGGTATACCATTACCTGCTGAACAACCAGCACAAGAAGCTGCACCTGCCGCACCTGATGCTACTGCAGATGTTACTACTACTGAAGCAACTACTGAAACACCAGCTTCAATAACAGCAACTTCTTCAGCAGCATCTGGTAATTTATTCGAACAAGCAGCATTAGCTGCAAGTAATGGTGCATCACCTCAAGAGGGTGATATGATGAGTCAAGTAAGAGATATTTTACAATCACAACCAGAAATGGCAGAAGTTGTCTTACAACAATTAGCTGCAAGTAATCCACAAATGTCAGAATTAATACAATCTAATCCAGAAGCATTTCTGAGATATATTACTGAAGGTGATCAAAATGCTCTTGCGCAAGCTCTGGGTATTCCACCTGAATATATTGAAGCTGCTGAAGCTGCTGAAGGTGAAGGTGAAGGTGAAGGTGAAGGTGAAGGTGAAGCTAACAATTATAGAATTCCTGTTACAGAAGAAGAAAATTCTGCAATTACAAGATTATGTGAACTGGGATTTGAAAGAAACTTAGTTATTCAAGTTTATTTTGCTTGTGATAAAAATGAAGAAATGGCAGCAAATTTGTTATTTAATGATCATGCACTCTAAATTCATTGTTCCAATCTTTTTACTAATAGATCTTATACTACCATCATACATGTTGAATACTTTTAGAAACCGTATCTTTGTATAAACTTTTTTCTTATTGACGGTAGTGTATAAAGAATGTTTTACTAAACTTGTATTTTAATTTTAAGATATTACACATATTAATAATAAATACCGAACCTACTCATCATCGTATGAGAAGAGGGTGTGAAAATCAGTAACAATTCTATACTTACTTCTATCTTCATCTGATAATGGGTAATTTCCTGGTTTTTCAACAATATAACTTGACATTCCTGAAGCAATTGCAGCTTCAACTTCTAATGGATTATCACTTAAAAATAAAACTTCTTTCTTAGCTTCTCCATCAGTTTCATCAACTCCAATCTTCTTTAAAATTTTCTCATAACTTTCCTTTTCTGTTTTCTTCCCTATATTTACAGTATCAAAATAATCAGTAATTAATCCATTCATTTGAGCGCATTCAACTGAATTATTTGATTCATTAACAATTTTCACATTACCAAGTAATAATTTTTGTGCTTTAACACTTCCACTACTATAGATATAGACACCTTCACATAATGCAGACCAATATTTTATTGCTTCAATTGCATCCTCAAACAATGGTGCCATTATTGATCCAGTTGTGTAACCATTTTCCCATATAAATCCTTGTAGTTGTTTCAACACAGGATCCTTAATATCTCTATTTACTAAATCATTAATATATTCAATTAATGCATCTTTATTTTGATATGCGTCCGTTGGGAACTGAATCAATATCTTTTCAATATCATCCATTGATTCACTACTATTTTCTAATGGGAAAGTGTATTTATCAAGATAGTTTGGTAATTGTTTCAAAAAAAATGGGAAAAGTTCATCTTTAACAAATGATATTGGACAAATTGTTCCTTCAATATCTAATATAATATACTTGGCTTCCGTTTGCATTTAATTGTATCTCTGTGATTAGTGAAAGTGTTGAAGAAAGGGAAGTAAAGTATACTTCCGACCAGTAATGTTAAAGACCAACATGTGCCAAAAGAAATATGAAGTTTATTATGTAAGCATTTTTTCTGATCTTCCATTCATGAATAAACCAGCTTTCCTTAACTTTATTGCTTCAATAATAGATAATGGCATCACTATAATGGATATGGGGAGCCCGTTTCGAACGATCAAGTTTAACAATAAAGATGAGGTTACCTTATGTGATGATATGCTTGAAGAAAACAAGCAAAAATTCCCATTAAGTAAGTGCAATAGATGTAAGAAAGATTTTGCACAAATGGGAGTGAAACAATTCAAAATGTGTGAACATTGTAGGATACAACAAAGGGAGAGATCCAAACGATGGCAAAAGCAAACAAGAGAGAAAGATGGTGTTTGTTCACGTTGTGGAACTGAATTACCTGCAGATTCAGGTAAATTTGTACTATGTCTACATTGTCGAGAGATGCTAAGATCTTGGAAATCGAATCGATATGTGGAAGGTAAATGTATACATTGCTCTGGTCCTAATATTAGTCAAGATATGTATAAAGTTTGTGAAAGATGCAGAGAGAATAACAAATTACGAAGAAAAAATTTAGAGATGCAAGGTGCTTGTAATAGATGTTCCAAAACTTTATCAAATTATGAGAGAAACTTTAAGGTTTGTTCAGAGTGTAGATCTAGAAAAAGAGTATGTAAATCGGTTATGGATACAGCTGTTAGTATAGAAGAAAGTTTGTCATTCAATAAAAGTGACGATCATGGTTTAATAAATTTGGCAAAGGCTATTGTGACAGATATAGATGAGTTGAATATGGATGATTTTGATAATATTGATTTAAGTGAAGTTAATAAATCTAAAAAGAGAACAGTGCCAACAAACAACAATACAACAAAATCATTAGATACTGATAAAGATAAGGAAAATTCACTTAATGATGAACTTGATACTGATTTTATTTACTCTAATGTAGATGATTCATTTGAAAATGTTATTGATGCTTATAACAGTGAATTTGGATTGGATAATACTGATAAACATATTAAAATGCTGACAGAATCTTTCAATCGTGATCATTCTCAATTAAACCATCAATTGAATCAACTAGCTCAATTTACAAATGATGAGATGAGTACTCCAACCGTTCTGGATAATAAAACAGATATTGATTCAGCCATAAAGAGCAACAATAATAACTATTTTGAGAATGAGAAAAGTTATGTAGTTAATGAGGAAAATACTATTGTTGATGATGGTGATGCTATTGATTTGAATAATATAGAGAATATCGATATTGATTATACTGGGAATAAGGAAGATATCTCAGCTTCTGTTGAAGATTTACAGAGAGAAATAGAAGTGAAAACTATGGGAAATGATAATGAAAACGATACGGTATTGATGCATGTTAAGGCAATACAGGATGAATTGATCTCAGAAACTGGTAAATCTGAAGATAAAGAATTAGAAGCAGCTGTTGAAGCCGTTGCGGTGGCTGTTGCAGTGGCAAACAGTAGAGAATAAGTTGAAGTTGATATAAAATTCTAAACTACAAAATTGATACAAAAATGATGGAAAGAGCAAATTTCTATTGAATAAAGTTAAAACAAAGATCCTGATTAACAATCCTTTTCGCCTTTATCTTCTTTAACGGTGCCCTTTGGTAATTTTTTAGTTCTGAAAAAACTTGAACCAAATCTTATTCTATGATCCTCTTCATTCTTTTTCTTTGATTTTCTGTATGATAAGGATTTGGCATTATATGGGGTATCATTACTTGAGCCTTCATCTCTTTTTTTCTTTTGTTGATTGAACATTAATTCAGGGGTAGCAAACTTGAAATCTATAGCATTACTGTTGGAATTTTGTTTACTGTTAACTTTTTTATTTTCTAAACTTTTTTCATGCTTTTGATTCCTTAATTCTTGTATTTGATTTAAGATATCAGCTCTTGCTTTCTTTTCTTCAGACCAAAACTCACTTTGTTCTAAATCACCATATTGATATTGATTTGGTAAACTTAAATATTCCTTCTTATAAGCTAAGTATTCAACAATTTCTGTTTCATCTTCATCATCGTTTTCTTCATAGCATCCACTGGGGTTATCACAAACCCAAAAGTCATCATCTGTGAAAAGTTTGCTTTCCTCGGTAGTATTATCATCAGTTAAACCTTTTTCGGTATCATCAAATGGATTCTTGGCTTTCTTCTTGTGACATTTACATTTACATGTGCAAACACATCCATCATCATCGATAAATTCATTTTCTTCTTCCTCTTCTTCTTCATCTTTGTAGTCATCCTCGTTGTCATTTTCATTATTGTCTTCATTGTCATCGCCATCGCCATTTTGCTCATCATCGCCTTCATCTTCATTCTCATCCCTGTCATCTTGATCGTCATTATCTTCTTCTTGTTCTTCTTTTTCTTCATCTTCTGGGTCTTCTAAATGTGGATCATTATCAATTTCTTCTTCATTATCTTCTTCCTCTGTATTATCTTTTCTGTCCTCATTTTCCCCCTCTTCTCCTTCTCCCTCTTTGCCGTCTTCTTCTTCTTCGTCTTCTTCTTCTTCCTCGTTATCATTGTCGTTATCATGATTATTTTCATCATCGTCGATTTCATCATACTTATCATTATCACAATCACAATCACAATAACATTCACATTCACAATCTTCATCATCATCCTCTTGATCATTTTCATTATCCTCATCTTCTTCTTCGTCGGGTAATAAGCTTGGAATTGATGAACTAACTGGTTTTGAAACTGTAGTTGTAGAATCCCAAGTTGTTGAAGTAATTTCAATAGAAGTCATACTTGTTGTAATTTCTGAACTAATTGTTGAAGTAAATCTATTTTTAGGTAATTTCATATTATAATCTGGATCATTAATTAAATGAGGAAATCTATCAATACAAGAACCTAAGAAATGATCCCTTGCCTCTAAATAATTCCCATAAGGTGCATAAATTGCTAAACATTCTAAAATAGCTTGTTTATCATCACAAATACATTGATAATCTCCATGTTTACCCAAACATTCTGAAGCTTTAAGATTAATACATTTTAAAATAGTTGCAGGTGGTGATCCCGCATTAACTAAATCAGTTCCTAATAAAGTCAACACTACAGACTTTAATACTACTGAGTATAACATTATTACTAGTTACTATTAGAAGAATATCTAAAAAAGAGAGAAGAATAAGGTGTATCTACATCTAACAAACTCAAAGATTCCCCTTTTCTGCTCCCAATTATTAGTAGGAAAAGTAAACCCTTAGTTGCCTAATGCGGTAACTTCCCTTGCTTACATCATATTTGAAAATTATATTATGGATTATCGATGATCTGATTAATGTGCTCATTTTTAATGTACATTCCTACCACTTTCTTCTTTTATCACAGAATACAATGGCTCAAACAGAGAGTGATCATTGGGAATTGCATGATGTGGTGCAATTGGTGAAAAGGCATAGTTTATTACATAAAGTTAACATTAAATATGGTTATATACTTTTTGGACTATCGTGTTTATTCATATTGATTAGGTTATCTGCACTTTGGTTTTACAATAGATCTTGGAAAAGATCAGGTAGATCAACAAGTAATTTGAGAGTTAGTAAATTACCACTTCCAATTACGATTTCATTAGTAGTTTTAACTATTGCAATTTTAATGGTAATTAAACCTCATTTAGAGAAAATATCAGTTCTAATTAAAAGAATGGGTAGATTATCATATACGTTAACTCCATTAACTATATTTCTAGCAGCTGAACCTTCTTGGTTCCCAATTGATAATTATTTGAGTACTTTACAATTACATAAATGGATTTCAAGAATTATTGTTTTGTTGGGTGTTTTCCATGGAATTGGATTTTTAATCTTTTACAGTGTTAATAATACATTAGAAAAAGTTCTCAGACCTGTTAATTTCATCGGAGTTGTTGTTTTCATTTTAGGTATCATAATGATGATTTTTTGGAAACCAATAAGAAATCTCAATTATAAACTATTTTATGTTTTCCATAATATATTCTTTTTGATCTATATTACACTAATATACTTACATGCAAGCCCAGGTGTTAGTTTATTCTATTTCATAAGTATTGGATTATTGTTTGCACAATATATCCGTAAATATTTATATGCTAAAGATATTACAATGACTGAAATTATTGAAAATCCAGGAAGTGATTATAAAATCATTAAATTTCCTAAAAGTTTATTACCTGATTCATACTTACCTGGATCTCATGTTAGAATAGGTGCAAGTAAATGGAGTCCACTTTTTGTTATGTTACCATCACACCCATATACTGTTGCTACAACATTTGAAAATAGAGATTTATTAGCAACTTTAGTTGTTAAAAATACCAGATTTCAATTACAACCATTTGAGACATATTCAATTCAAACAAATTTTAAATCTTCAATAAATGAAAACTTTTTCCTAACTGCTGAAAATATAACAATTGTTTGTGGTGGTTCAGGTATTTCATTAGGACTAGTTTTATTTGAATTTTTTAAAAGATTAATTGTTGCAGATGGTAAAGATATTAAAATAAAGTTCATTTGGATAACTAAGGATGAAAAAGATTTATTTATTCTTAATGATTTAAATATACAAGGTGTTGATGTTTATATAACTAATGGAATTAATGAGGATATACTTGAACAAGATGAAATTGATATTCAAGAAAGTGAAAATTCTGCAATTCCATTAATGGAATTATCAAATAATTCATCAGATTCATTAAATACTTATGAAACTAAGTTTGCAAATACTGCAATTTTAGGTAAGAGACCAAATCTCGAAAGTATATTACAGAAAAGTTTATCAAAAACAATAGATTATGCAAATAAATGGATTGTTTCATGTGGTCCACCTTCACTAAATAATGAATGTGAACGTATTGCAACTAAAGAAAAATGCCGTTTCTTTTCTGAAGAATATTCATTCTAATTATAATTCTATTCTATTCTTAACATTTATTTATTCATTCATTTATGTATTCTATATACCTTCTTTTATGTTATTACTGTAACTAACTGTAAGTAAACTCATTAAAAATATTACGTAATTCAAAAATGAAAATTTCTATGAGAAGCCCATTAAGGCAGGGTTTCATTTATATAATAGACATCAATATCAACATTAGTTTAACTACAAGGTCTTTTTGTAAATATAGATAATCTAAACAATATGTCTGTATGTATAAAAAATGGAATACCACTGACTTGGAATGATAATACTAACATAAGAACTTTTACTATAGATGGGAAAAATCTTTCATGTTGCAGTTGATCTAACATTAATTGCAGGATTTTTATCAGGTGTTAAAAAAAATACTGGTGTAACTCCAAATATTGGATTAATTGGTGAACCAAATGTTGAATATTATGCATATAAATATCTTGATTATGGTGATTATGTATATGATAATGCTGCAAGTTTTATGAGAAATTCTAAATACTTTGTTAAAGGTCTGTATTGAGTCTCAATATACATGTACATACATACACAACATTCATTTTTTGCTAATCAACATTCCGTTCATCTATCTAAATAACTGTTCTTTTTCTTGAAAATTCTATAAAATAATATATATTATACGTAGTTATTTAGGTTTCTATTAATTAAATTTGTTTTTATTCTAATATACATTGATTTATTGTATGTTTTATAAAAAGTAACAATTTTATGATGGATTAAATGGCATTAAATAACCACTATTAATTAAACCAGTTGGCCCATTATTATTATTATTAACACTTGAATTATTTTGTTTATTAAAATTATTAAAATTTCCATTACTTTTATTTGCGAAAACACTATAATACATACCATATTGATTTGCAATATCAATTTCTTCTTCATCATCTTCTTCTTCATTAACTTCTTCTCCATTCATATAAATTGATCCATAACCATGATCATTACTTAAATTAGTTACATTATTTTGAACTAAATTAATATTTTTATCATTATTAATCATATTTGCAGCTAATGGAGTTGCCATATTAGGAAATCTTTGGATTCCAAATGAATCAGACGTTTGATATGGTGATTGTTCCTTATAATTTGATGGCTGATAATAATGTAATGGATGATGTTGTGAAACTGGTTTATTTGATCTCATAGTTTCCCAAAAGTCTAATTCTTCCTCGAGTACTTTTGTATTGAAAGATTTGTTAGTGTTGTTGGTGTTATTATTATTATTATTATTATTATTATTATTATTATTATCATCATTTTCTATCTTTCTATCAGTATTTGTTCCATTTTTCTTACTGTTTGCATTATTGGTTGTATTACTACTAGTACTAGTAATATTAGTAGCTTGAGTTGATGGAGAATTTGACGTTATATAATTTGATGTTGAAGGGAAAAGTTGTTGTCTTTGAGAAGATAAATAAGTTTCCTTTGTTGAGCTTTTAGTATAATTTTTTTCATCATTTCTATTTCTATTTTTATTTTTATTTTTATCATCTTCATTATTTAATAATCTTAATAATGAACTTTCATTATAAGTTTTATTTGAATTATTTGAATCATTTGTATTAGCAGGTGATGATGATGAAGTTAATTTTGGAACTTCAATTAATGGAGGTAAATAATTAAAATGTCCATATCTTTGAATACTTGCTTGAGGATCAATATTAATATTTTCAGAAGTTGGAGAATAATGATGATGAATATGTTGATGAACAGTTAACGCAACACCATTCAGTCTTGCAAGTTCAATTAAATAATGTGCTAATTCTTGACTATCAATTTTACCATTATAATCTTTTAATTCTTCATTTGTACGGGGATCAATTAATGAAAATTCCCAATCTGTTTGAGTTCTTAAAGGTGTTGCTATTCGTGTATAAGATGTTGAAAAATTATCAAATTGAATGTCATTGTTGTTGTTGTTATTGTTAGTGGTATTTGTATTATTATCACTCTTTTTAGAGTTTTTATTATCAGATTTAAATTTTTTATAAGATTGTTCATGATTGATTGTTTCATTAGGTCGTTTATTATTTGTTATATTTGAAAAATTATCACTTATTATAGGACTATCAACTTGAATATCTTCTGGAGATACATCTATATTACTTGATGTAGTGGTTACATCAAATTTTTCATTACCTCTATTATTGTCATTTTTTTCATTATTATTATTATTATTATTATTATTATTATTATTATTATTATTATTATTATTATTATTATTATTATTATCTTTAATACTATTACTATTATTTTTTATACTAACTTTAACTTTTGAACCACCTTTATTATGTTTATTATCAAGTTTTGTAAATTTAACAATTGGAACACCATTTTCATCTAATACACCAACAGCTTTTTTAATTGTATCAGAGGCAGTATCTTTTGCAATATCATTCATAATTTTTCTCCATCTATTACGACAAGTTAAACTTGGTCTACCAGGTAAAGAAATTGATACTTGTCTCCATTTTGTACCAATATTTTTAACACAATTAATTAAGATTAAATCCTCATCTAATTTCCAAGGTCTTAATCTTTCCTTTGTATCACAATTAAGTACTTCTAAATATCTTTTTGAACATTGATCTTCATTTCTACCTTTAATTTCAGAAGAAACTTTATTCCAATTTGGACCATGTTTTTTATAAGCATTAACTAATTCATTATCTTCATCTTTTGTCCATTTACCCTTTTTAATGAAAGGATCTAATGAACTTATCCATCTTTTCCTACATTCTTTACCTCTTCTTTTAGTATTCATATTATTTGCTAATTGAACCCAATCAATATCTTTAATATTAATTTGTTCATTATTATATGTAGATAAATTATTATTTTTTAAATATTGTTCAATTAATAATTTTTTAAGTAAATTATCTTCATCAGGTTTCCAAGCATTTCTAATTGATTTTCTAAAAATTTGATAACCTAACGATTCACTAATTGCTAAATGATCAATTGAACCAACATTTGGTTTTTCAACAAATAATTCAGTTGTTATAGTATTTGTTTTTGTAGTGGAATTTGAATCTTCACTTGATTTATCATTTTTATCGTTAATATTTAAATCTATCATCTTTAAATAAAAAATAAAAAAAAAAGAAAAGAAATTTTTTAAACTTTATATATCAATTGTTAACTTTTGTATTGTATGTATATAACTTGAAGTGTGTGTATAATATATATGATATAAGATATATATATATATATATAGTGTTATTATTAATGTATATGATGAGAGAGTATTAATATAATATATATAAGATTAAAATAAAAAAGCACATGGAAAGTATTATTATTATAATTCAGATTAGGGGATGACATTGCAGATTATAAAAAATTTTTAAATTCTAGTTCGGAAATTTACATGATTATGTCGAAGATTACGTAAGCTTATTTCGGAAATTTAAGTTTTCCGGTTGGTTACGTAATACGTTGATTATTAAATTAAATTCATTCAGGGTAAAGTACTAAAATGCTGATATCTTTTTGTTGAAAACCGATTAAAAAAACCATATTTGATATTTTGTAAAGACAATTATGCTTTTGCTGATAGTACCATTAATGTCTAATTCAAAAAAGACAAGAGAGTGTAGTATATTAAGTTAACGCTGATTTTAACAAACTGAATAGTTATAGTGGTAGTTGATTACGTAAACAGATATTTAAAATTCATGACACCTTAATTTTTCATGTTAGAAATTTTTCCCCAGTGTTTCTTTATGGTTTACAGACTGTGGCATTCATTCTATTTGGCTTGTTTTTGAAAATAAAATATATGTAGTAATAAGTAGGGGTCAAAATTCCCCGTAGGGTAATTAAAATTTAACCAAACCCATTGGGTTTTAAGCGTCAGTTTCCTCGTTAGGGGAAATGACAAAAGCACTGGCCCATTGGTTCGTCACGCGGAAACTAGTATTACTATAAAATTATATATTATGTGAATATTTAGTAAAACTACCGATATATATATTTTCATTTAAACTTTTAAAAAAGGACTATGTGTGTATAGATGATATATATTATATTATAATATATGCTGATTCAATTTGGATCTGATAGTAAGATATAATATAGATTATATAGATTATTTAGATTATATAGTATAAAATGGTCATGAAAGTTCATAATGGTCATGATGATACTCTACTATAGTGAATTATCTAGAATTTGATAAATATGGGTCATTTACTAGTAAAAACTATTAGTCTGTAATATTGTATTAGTTTACAAAACTTCATCAATTAGTAGTTAAGTTTATTCATCTTAATAATAGATCATCTAGTGATTTGTTAGTATTTTACTCTATATACATAATTAAAGATATTTAAAGACATAATTAATATTCTACTATATTATATATATAACTCCGAAAATCATATTGTTTAGAAAAGTGTATATTTGTATATCTTTTTTTCCTATTGTTTTATTATCTATCTCTTTTATTCATCTTTTAATTATCGGAAAATGCGAAATTATATTAGCAGTATACTTAATTTATTTAATTAAAATAATATATCTTATAATTGATATAAATAACTACAGTAATTTAATAATTAATAATCAGTTGACACTTTAGTATTATAATATATACAGTAAATATACAAAGATATTTTGATGAAACATTAGTTTTTTTATGAAATTAAGCTTTCTTGTAACAATAAATTATTATTATGAACTATTATGAACTCTAATATGCATCACAAAATATAAAACATTTAATTCTATTGTAAAATGGCGTTATACAGAGGTATCCTTTAATTATTAGATATATATATTATATACTCTCTAACTATTTTACAATTATTCTATATAACTCCTATTTAGATTATGTTTTACATTGTTTATTGTTTTATAATTTGAATATTTTTAATGTTTTTCTATTCTATTATTAATGAAAGTTAACGTCATCACCATGGTGTAATTTTAACTTCACTTTAATGCTTTATTTATGACCTTCACATTGTTTATTTTTTAAAAAATAAACTGTTGGTATTGTTTAAATTTCTAAGAATTACTTTCCTCTTTTGTTTCCCTAAATTTTATCTTTAACAACCCATAATTCAACTTGAGAAAAAACCGTTATTTTTTTGCTTTAAAACTTTAATAAACAATTATCATGCCATTCTAAAATACTGAAAATAATATTCGTGTACGTCATCTTAATTCATCTCATCCAAAACTTTATTAAAACAGTAATTAATTAATTCTAAAAATAATCAAAAAGTCTAATATTTTATGTTTACACAGTTTCACCTATTATCATTAATTATTATGCATTACAATTTATTATTAACAAATACACGACAATACCTTGAATTTTATACACTAGATTTAATGAATACATTAATTATGAATCATTTATTAAACTCTACTTAACTGAATAATCCTCACTGTGGTACAATTCTCGTGTATAATTTAATTTGTACCACAAAACGTTTAATCTAAGTTTTCTAAGTTTTTTAGCTTTAGTAATTTATATTTTAATTATATTACATGGTTGATTATACACCTAAGTTTATACGATAAAATTATCAATTTCATCATCATATAATGAATTTAATTTATCGTTAATTTTCTTTTCTAAAGAATTTTGTAATTGTAGTTGCTTAATCAAAAATTGTTCGTCAAATGAGGAATAAATTAAAGGTTTCATATATCCATTATTAAATTCATTATTATTAAATTCATTATTATTATATTGTAAACTGCTCTTATTAATGTTATAATTTAGACTTTTAGTATTAGTATTTTGGTAACAAAATCTATTCTTTATTGTTAATGATGATTTATCAGTAAGATTGCCACATTTTAATTCCAATTCATTCTCAAATTCATTCTCAATATCATTATTTGTTACAAATGATTCATCAAAATTATCAATAAATTGAATTGGTTGTGATAATGAATTAGAATTAAAATTGTTACTAGTGTTGGATATCGGTAATTCTTGTAAACTTGAATAATAATCGAATTTTTTAAATTCTTGAATTAATTGATTATTATAGCTCATATTATTATTGCCCATATTATTATAATTATTATTATTATTGTTATTATTATATTCGTAATTTGTAAAGTTTACACTTGATTTAAAATCATAAAAATCATTTTCAATTGGTGATGAAGAAATAGATGATGATATTGATTCTCCAATTGAAAATAGTGATGATTCAGTATTTGCAGTTGTTGTAGATGATGTAGATGCTGTAGATGTAGATGTAGATGATAATAATAATGGTTGTCTTAAATGAAAATTATGATTATTATATTGTTGATTATATGCTTGTTGATTGTATTGTTGATTATAATCATCATAATGTTCTTGTTGTTCATGATTTTGAATAAAATTTTGTGATTTTATATGAGAATCTGATTGTGAATGTAATATTACATTATTAATATTATTATTATTATTAGTAGCAGTAGTAGTAGTAGTAGTAGTAATGTCATGACTACTGTATAGAATTGGTGTAGAAAATGAGTTATTCTTAATTGGATTATTATTTATAAAATTAGTATCTATTGATAATTCAGTTTCAGTTTTCTTATCTTTATTATTGTCCCTTTTATCTTTAATATCTTTAATATCTTTAGTATCTTTATCTTTAATATCATTATCTTTATCACTATCTTTATCTTTTTCTTTATCTTTATTACTTTTAAATTCAAAATCTGAAATGAATGAAGGATTTGCCAATTTTGCATTAATTATAATTGAATGTGAAGAATTTAAATTTTTAAGATATTTAAATTTTCTTGAATTTAAATATTTAAAACATTTATCACCATATTGTTTTGGTGTTATACCTGTCATATTTTTAAAAGTTCTATGAAAATGCCAAGGACTGAAAAATGATTTTGCAGCTAATTCTTTAAAACCTAAAACACCACCTCTACGTTTTTTAGTCTTTAATCTCTGATGATGTACAACAAATGAACCTTTCCTAAAACTTATTGAATCATCATCATCAGAATCACTTAAAGTATTTAAATTATTAATTATATTAATATCATCTAATTCATCATTAAAATTAAATTCATTATTATCATCATCATTATCATTATCATTATCAGATGATGTATAATCAAATTCATTTTCTTCAAATTCATCATCAAATTCATTATCATTTAAAAATTCTTCCATATTATTGTTATTATTGATACCACTATCAATTTTAACTTTTATATTATTATTGTAATTGTTATCATTATTATCATTATCATTATCATTATTATTATTATTATCATTATTATCATCATAAACGAATTGAACACCAAATAAAGTTGATTGAGCAGCTAATGCAATATGTCTACAAGCAATATCAATTATTCTTAAATGTTCAATATCATTTTTTGAAGGATTTAATCTTCTTTCAGTAAATTCATCAAATTCATCAATATCATCATTAGTCCTTATTATATTATCATTCTCTTTAATATGATTATTATTATTATGTAAATTAAAATCATTATCAATATCACATTTCAATAATTTATTCCTTAATTTTTTATTCTTCATTTTCATAATTGATTTTGTAAAAAATTCTTTTGTGTTACCTAATAAAGGAGGTACAAATCCAATATTTTTATTAACTTTCTTAATTGTATTTAATAATAATTTTAAATCAATTATTACAAAATTTTCATTTTGTAAAACAAAAGATAATTTATTTAAATTTGGGAAACAATGTTGACAAAATTTATAATTATTTGATAAAACATCATTTGTTGAATTAAAAAATTCATAATTATTATGATTAAAATTTTCTGATATTAAATTTGTATTTAGTATAGTAGTGGTAGCATTATTATTATTATTATTATTTTCTTTATTATTATTATTATTATTTTTATTAATATCTTTTAAAATACCTAAATCACAATTTGGTCTACAACATAATTTTAAAATTTTATCACAAACAAAGAATTTATCAGCAGCTAAAGGATCTTTATATTTAAAAGCTTGTAATTTAGCGTGTTTTGATTGATAACAAGACATTTGTATGGTAAGTGAAAGAGTATATAAGATTAATTATAAAAGCAGTTAAAGAAAAATTGTGGGGATGGGGAATTAGAATGGTATATATATAATGTATAAAAGTACAATACAATTAGATAATCCGATATATGATAATATTATGATATGATATAATATATATGATATATGATATGATATGATATATGAATATATATCTGTAAGTAAAAGAGTATATTTATTGAATAGATTGAATAGATTGAATATACATATTAGATGAAAGATAAGAATAATAAGATTTGCGGGTACCTAAATATAGTAAAGTATAATAAAGTATTTATGCAATATTATATTAGTATATTATAGTATCTTTCGGGTTTAGAAAAATATTTTTCCATTTTCCATTTTTCATTTTCCATTTTGGTTGGTGGTTGGTTGTTTTATTACATTAATGTTGTTTTGTTATTTGTTGTTTTGTTATTTTATTTCTTATTTTATTAACAGTATTTTAAATGTCACGAAGACATTATAATAATATCAATCACCATGGTTACTATGTAGATAATAATAATAATAATAAAAGGAAAAAATTACCTACAGGTCCCAAGGGTATGTTACCCATTGATATTGAAAGTGGGGAATATTATACTCATATAAATGATAATACTATTGGTGAAGATACTAATACTAATATAAACGAAGATGATAATGATAATAATCATAATAATAATAATAATAATAATAATAATAATGATGATGAAGAAGAAGAAGACGTATTTACTAAATTAGCTAATAAATCAAATAATTTAAATTCTACGAAATCACCTTATACTCATCATAACCCACTATTCAAATATATGATTAAATGTAATATAACAACAGGTCAAATTCATCATCGTATTCAACAAGTTGGTGAAGGTACTTATGGTAAAGTTTATAAAGGTAAAAATATTTTAACAAATGATTTAGTTGCATTGAAAAAATTAAGACTTGAATCTGAGAGAGAAGGTTTCCCAATAACATCTCATAGAGAAATTGGTCTTTTACAATCATTTGATCATGAAAATATTGTTGGTTTAAATGAAATAATGGTTGAAAAAAATCAAATTTTCATGATTTTCCCCTATATGAATCATGATTTAAGTGGTATTTTACAACAAAATAATATTGAAATTTCACTTGGTGAAAAAAAAAATTTATTTAATCAATTATTAAAAGGTATTCAATATTTACATTTAAATAGAATAATTCATAGAGATATTAAAGGTTCAAATATTTTAATTAATAATAATGGTATTTTAAAAATTACAGATTTTGGTTTAGCTAGAAAAATGAAAAATATTGATGAAAATAAATTTAATCCAAATTATACAAATAGAGTTATAACTTTATGGTATAGACCACCAGAAATTTTATTAGGTTCAACTAATTATGGTAGAGAAATTGATATTTGGGGGATTGGTTGTTTATTATTAGAATTATTTACAAGAAAGGCAATTTTTCAAGGTATTAATGAAATTGATCAATTATGGAAAATTTATGATATAATGGGTACAATTGATATAATTGATTGGAATGATTGTTATAAATTACCTTGGTTTGAAATTTTAAGACCAAATTTTAAATCAATTTCAAAATTTAATCATTTATTTAAAAATTTATTATCACCAAAATGTTTAGATTTAGCAATTAATTTATTACAAATGAATCCAAAGAAAAGATTATCTGCTAATGAAGCCTTAAATCATGATTATTTCAAAGAAGATCCACCAATTTCTCCATTAAATTTCTTGAAAACTGTTAATGGTGAATGGCATGAATTTGAGGCAAAACAAAAGAGAAAATTAATGCAAAAGCAACAACAACAATTACAACAACAATTACAACAACAGGTATAATTATATATGTATATGTTAAAATGGGCAATAATGATTTTTTTTTCTTAAATACCTCTATCATCTATCTATACCTTCCTTTCATTATACAATACAACATTGTAGATTAAATAGAACTTACTTATAATGAAACAGTCTTTGCTTATCTTGATAAACTTAATGTTTATCATATTATTTTCAATTAATTTAGTTAATGCAAAAAATAATAATAATAATAATAATAATGATAATGATGTTAGTAATAGTAAACTTAAAATTGATGATAATAAATTACCAATTATACCAATGAATATGAAATATTCAATACCTTATACATTCACTGAATGTGTAGAAGATTTGAAAAGTATTATAACTACATTATTAAATGATATAGCAAATAATAACAGTAATAACGTCAATAATAATAATAATAACTTTTTAGAATATACAATTGATAGTTTCTCAAAACAAGTAATTGAACTTTGTTCACCTGATTCCTATAATTCAATTTGGGATGAATTTAAAATAGAATTTAACTCAGGTAAATATCCTAAAGTATGTACAATTAAATTAGAATCAAATCCTTTAGAAATACCTAAAATTTCAGATAATTCATTACCTAATAATAAAGATATTGATATTATATCTGATGATTGTTTCCAATTAGTATTACAAATTGATCAAAGAATTAAAAATAGGAAACTATTAAAGGGGAAATTATTATCAAATAATAATAATAATAATAATAATAATAATAATAATGGTAAGTCCGGTAATGAAAAGAAAGCTATAAATAAGAATAAAGTGAAAGCTGGATTTGATAATAATATTAGTAATAATATTAATAATATTAATAGCAATAATAATAATGATAACACGCCTAATAACAATAATATTCTGAATAATAATAATATCAATAATAATAATATCAATAATAATAATAATAGACTATCAAATTTTAGAAACCTAAAACATGTCTATAATGATAATAATAATAATATTGAATTGTTAGCCAAAAAGGATAATAGTAAAAACAAACATAAAAATCCATACAAAACTAAAACTGAAACAAAGACTTCACTTACAATTCAAACAGAAACTGAATTAAGTATTCAGACAACAACTGTTCAAAAAACTCTTTTTAAAGCAACTAATAGACCAACTTTAATTCATGATTATATTACAACAACTGAATTAATTAAAGAAACTGAAACAAAAACTGAAACTGATAAATTAACTACAACAATTTATCAAAATAGAATTATTTCTTCAGCTACAACAGTTACAGATATACTTATTGATATTTCAGTTTCAACAACTTCAATTGCAAGGAAAACAATTGTTGAAAATAAATTTATAACAAAGACAACAATTGATATTTCAACAGTCTTCAAAAATAAATTTATTACAAGTTTACCATCAGATTTATCATTTAATGCAAATGCAATTAATGGTAATTCAAATATAATTGAAGCAAAAGATTTCCCAATTTTCGTTGAAACTTTATTTACTAAAACTGAAACTGTTACAAATAATAATTTTGCAATTGTTTCAAGAGTTTGTGATGCAGTTACAAGAGTTGGATTAAATTGTCCTGGTCGTTCAATTTCTAGTACTACACCATTACCAAATACAACTGATAGTAATGTTAATGTTAAAGTATTAAAGACAGATACTACAACAATAAGTAGTTCACAAATTACTAGTACAATAATTAAAACTACAACAACTACAGCTACAACAATTAAAACAAAAGTTAAATTAATAACTAATTCTAAAACTGTTACAACAACTACAACTAAATCAGTTATTAAACACAAAACACATGAATGTGAAGATGAAGATGAAGATGAAGATGATCATAATGAAAATGAAAATAAAAATCAAAGTGAAATGACTGATGATTTCTTTAATGATTTTGAGTATATGGAACAATCTGAAGTTTCACCACAACTGATTAATGATAAATTACAATCAATATCATCTAAAAGATTTGATTATAATATAATTCAAAATATTTCAGATATTCAAACATTTTCATTAAGAAATGGAACAATATTTAGACAATATCATAATTCTACAAATATGAAATATGAATCTGGTATTTCATCAATGGAAAAGGGATCATTGATACTTTTTTTATTAGTATCTTTTATATTTTGTGTTGGTTTTATACTCTGATGCATGTATAAGTTTTATGAAATAAATACATGTAGACAATAACCTCTATTGAGGATTCGAAAAGATGTCAAAAATCTGAAATATTTTAATACTTCCCTCACATTGTGGAAAATTTTCATCTTTCAGTCAAATGGTAAATGGTATAATTTTACATATTGACTTGTTGAATAATAATATAATTTTTTAGAAGTTTTTCAATTATTATATAGTTTATTTAAGTAACGATAGAAATTATATAGAATGGCTACTATTGGTATTGCTTTTGGTAACTCTACCACTTCATTTGCTACCATAAAAGATGGTAAAGTTGATGTTATTGCTAATCCAGATGGTGAAAGATTTATTTCATCAACTTTATCATATGTTGATGGTGATGAATATCATGGTCAACAAGCACTTGCACAAGTTATTAGAAGTCCACGTAGTACTATTGTTAATTTTAGAGATTTTATTGGTGTTCCATTTGAAGAAATTAATGCAGAATATTCAAAATATGCTGCACATCCAATTGAATTTGATGGTAAAGTTGGTTATGAAATTAATGGTAATAAACTTTCAATTAATGAAGTGGTCAAAAGACATTTGAAACAAATTAAAAATGCTGCTGAAGATTATTTAGGTCAAGAAATTGAAAGTGTTGTCTTAACTGTTCCAACTAATTTTACTGAAATTCAAAAATCTGAATTAATTAAAATTTCAAATGATGCAGGTTTAAAAGTTAAACAATTAATCAATGAACCAACATCTGCTTTATTAGCACATTTATCTAACAAGGGTCAACTTTTAGAAGATAAAATTTATGTTGTTGCAGATTTTGGTGGTATTAGATCAGATGCTGCAGTTATCTCTGTTAGAGGTGGTATTATGACTTTATTATCAACTGAACATAGTAATAAATTAGGTGGTATTGAATTAGATGATGCATTAATTGATTTCTTTGCAAGTGATTTCCAAAAAAAATTTAAAGCAGATGCAAAGAAAACTGAAAAATCTTATTTAAAATTAAGTGCTGCATCAGTTATTACAAAGAAAACTTTATCAAATATTCAAACTGCTAATGTTTCAGTTGATTCATTAGCTGAAGGTTTTGATTATATGTCATCAATTAATAGATTAAGATTTGAATTAGTTGGTAGAAAAGTTTTCAGTGAAATGACACAATTTGTTGAAAATGTTGTTAAAAAGGCAGGTTTAGAAACTTTAGATATTGATTCAGTTTTATTAGTTGGTGGTACTTCAAATATTCCAAAAGTTGCAAATACTTTATCACTAATTTTCCCTGAATCAACTGAAATTTATGCACCTGCAATTGATTCAAAATTACCAAATCCAAATGAATTAAATTGTAGAGGTGCAGCAATTCAAGCTTCACTAATTGCAAATTTTGATGATGAAGAAATTAAAGAATCTTTACAACCAATTATTGTTAATACTGAACATTTACAAGTACCAATTGGTATTAAAGATTTAGAAGGCAATTTCTTAACAATTTTATCAAAGGAAACTGCGTATCCAATTAAAAAACAAATTTCATTTACAAGTAATTCAGATAATGTTGAAATTGAATTTTTTGAAGGTAAACGTTCAATTAAGGAAACTGTTGTTGAACCTGAACAATATTCTGATGATGAAGAAGATTCAGAAGAAGAAGAGCCAGAAATTATTAGAGAAGTTGAATATTTACCTGGTACTTTACTTGCAAAAATGTCATTAAATGGTGTTGGTTCAGGTAAAAATGTTGATGTTATTATTCAAATTGATAGAGAAGGTAAAATGCACTTAACTGGTAGATCTGGTGATGTTATCGTTAAGGGTGAAATTACTCAAGCTTAAATTAATTAATTTATTTATTTTATAAGTTATTTATAACATTGTTAAATATTCTAATTTAAATTCTATACATATATAAAATATTTATGATTTTTTTGTTTTATAACTTAAATTTACCTCTGTTGTTAATATCATAGCCTGCAAGATCAGAGAATAAACTATGTTTATGATTATACATTCTTTCTAATGTAAGTTTAAAACAATCAGGAACATCAGTTGCCTTTGAACCAGTAATTAAATCTGCAATATATTCACCACATGACCAAATTCTTGGCATACCATGACCTGTATAACCTGCAAGAATAAAAACATTTTTACGACCAAAATTTGTTAAATCACCAACATATGGTACATCATCATTTGAATAAGCCATACAACCTGCCCAAGTATAATCATTCTCAAATTTTGTATCTTTTGCAAAATCTGGATAAACTCTATTTGGGAAATTTTTGAAATATTCAATTGTTTCCTTTGGAGCAAATGAATCATCCATATTATTAAACATATCAACACTATTTGGATAAGGTAAATAAGTTTTACCACCACCACCTGCAATAATTGAATTATTACTATGAGTTGTAACATAATCACCTTCTAATGGGAATGTATGATAATAATTATAATGTAATCTATTAATATCTTTATTTTCTTCACCTTCCTTTGAAACTTGTTGGATATGAGATACAACACCTTTAACTGGAATAATTTTACCCTTAAATTCTGGTAATAAAGTTCTTGTATATGCATTAGTTGCACAGACAAGTTTCTTACATTTAACAACACCTCTTTCAGTATTAACTAACCAAGTATCATCATCACCACGTTGAATATTTAAAACAGTTGTATAAGTTTGTAAATTTAAACCTTTTTCAATACATTTTGCTAATAAAGTAGTAACTAATTTATAAGGCCAAACAGAACTTGTTGGAGCAGTAATTGAAAAGGGACCAACTTTATGTTGTAATAAAGGATCATTATCATCTTTAAATTTAATTTGAATTAAATCTTTAAGATATTGAGGAATATATTTGTTATTTTGATAAGCATAAAAATCATTTAAACCAGCTTCATAAGTTTTTTCATCATCAAAAGTTTGTGAAGAATAACGTAAATTAAAATTACAATCAATTTTTAAATCTTCAATTAATTTTTTAACTTTATATAATTCATTATGTTCAAAAATGACCATATCAGCAGCAGTTTTTTCACCAAAATTTTTAATGAAAGAAGCTTGACCTGATTGATAATTACCACGAATATGACCACCATTTCTACCAGTTGCACCAGCACAAACATCTCTTGATTCTAACATTAAAATTGAACCTTTAAAAGGTTCACCCTTTTCAGGTTTATCAGATAATAAAAGATGAGAAGCAACAGATGTTCCACTATAACCTGAACCGATAATAACTAAATCAACTTCAGTTGGTAAATCTTTAGTTGTTCTATGTTTCTTTAAATGATTTGGACCTTCTTCAATCCAATAAGATTTAGATGGATTTGGATGTGGATATTTAATTGGTGCCATTGCTTTTTGTCAAATCAATGAAAAAATAGAGTAAAATAAATTATAATCAGGAAAAGTACCAAGTCTTATCTTTTATAGATTTGAGTAAAAAATTCAACAATAACCAATAAATAACCAGAATCGTACAATTCCTTATCAATATCAATATGAATAATATCAAAACCTCAAATGACTTTAATAAACATTTAATCACTGATAACAACTCAGATAGGTCCTTAGCCGAGATTTTAAAAATCTCCCTTTTGGGAAGTATGCTTCATTTCCATTCAGCATGTATGACATAAATTTTGTTGTGGTAGACGTCTGTATTCCATCTCTATATTATTGATTGAATGGGATTTTAATGGTGTTAGTAATCAATTAGTAAGTGTATTAATAGATTGATATAGTAATAATACCTTAATAGTAAAATAAATAATTGTAGTAGTTGCTCTAAAAGAGTTTATAAATCAATCAAATCTATCATATAGACTTCTCATTAACATTTCAAGTTTAATTTATTATTTTTGCTGATCACGTGACCATAATCTTTGATTTCTTTATAAATACACTTAAATACAAGGTATTAATGGTTAATAAAGAATGTTATATATACCAATCGGATACATACCACTTTGTTATCAGAGATACACACATTCTTCTCTATATGATAAAGACACAGAAAAGAGACTTATATATGAAGAAGACTGAGCCACCAACACGAATCAAATAATTTTTTTTCAAATTCTCACTACCTGTAAAACTTGACAATTTCAATTTATTATGGGTTTGTGGTAACTTGGTTCCTTTCTAAAGATACTACATCTATTTGATATCAATTATTGATCAAATGATTGTAGAATATAATGGAAAATCAAAATAAAGTCTTTGAAAATGGTATACGCTCTTTTAAACAAAATAATTATCAAGATGCAATTACACAATTTAATAACCTTCTTGAATTATATAAACAAGAACAAAAATTTGCTAAATCCACTCACTATCATAAGAACTATTCCAATGTTTTAGATTGTTTATCTGCATGTTATGTAAAATTGAATAATGTAGAAAAATCTTTAAAATGTGCTAAAATGATGATTCATATTGATCCCTTCAATCCTAAAGGTTATTTACGTTTAAATAAAGTTTATTTAAAGATGGACCAAACTTCTAAAGCTTATGAGATATTGAAAAAAGGTTATTTAAAAATAAGACAGTTCAAAAATTCCAATCAAAATGTGAAAATAAATGAAGGTTTGTATGAACAGTTGAAAACTGATTTGAAGAAACAAAAGGATATTTCAATTTCCAATGTTCAAAATACAAGTAAAGAAACTGAACTATCAAAATGTCAGGATCCTTTACAAAAACTACCAATTGATATTATTAATCTTATTTTTAAACAATTCCCATTATCTTTCAATATCCAATGTTTAACAGTATCTTCATATTGGCATGATTTACTTATTGGTTTATCAAATATTTTTGAAGATTTCAAATTGAAAAAAGGTATGAGGAAACAATCATTTGAAAAATGTTTAAGATTCATTATCAAACATAATCAGAAAAAGAAAATGCAATCAATCTTTATTAACTCTATTAACATTGAACCCCATAATTCCTGTGAAAACAGTACTTTATCATCATTCTTTGGCAGGAAAAATATTCAAGTTAATCATTTATCTATCACACTTAACAGTTGTAATTATCATGCATTATATAATTACATGAAAGGAAATTATTTACTCTTAAGTAATTTGAAATCTCTCAAATTGAATATACCACTCATTATTTATGAAACATTGAATTTAGAAACATTATTAAGAGAATGTTATAATTTATCAAACTTAGCTTTAATAATTTCCAAATTTGATAATCGTTCAACAAAATCTACAGGACTTGGTGTTCATTTAGAGAGTTTAAGATCATTGAGTATATTAGTTGATCTTCATGCAGCCAGTAATAAACTTAATAACATATTGATGGATGATTTTCTCTCAGGAAATCATTTTCCTAGATTACAGAACTTAACATTATCAAGAACGAATATACAACCAACAACACTATCTACAATTATATCCCCATATTTGGAAAGTATCGAACTTGATCATATACCCAATGTCTCAATAGTTCAAGTATGTGAATGTTTATTAAGGAAGTCAGTTTCCACTAAAGATGGAAATTTGAATACATTGAAAGTAGTTGAAACTGAAACTGAAAATTCATTAACATTATCACATAATAATTGGTTTAATTCATTTCATCAAACCAAAATTTTCAGTAATTTATCAACTTTGATGTTAAGAAATAGTTGTATTACACCTAATTTATTAAACGATATACTCAAATCAGCAAATTGTAATATTACGAATTTACATTTAGTACTTAATTCAAATCTTGTCTTTGAAAACAAACTATCATCATCAAATAATCAACAATTACCGGTTAATGGTTATTGTAAAATAACTGATATTATTGAAAAAATACCTAAAATTCAGCAGTTATCATTAGTTGGTTGTCCAGGATTTAATAACTCAACACTAAAAGAGATGATTCAATTTTCACATAATAATCATTGTTTTGATGATCTTAATTATCTCAATTTATCAATGAACAAAATTAATGCTGATACACTTCTTAAAATTTTTAATAGGCCTAATAATTTAAGATTACAAAAATTGGTTATACAATATTGTCAAATTGATCCCGATACAGTTCATTATATACGTAAACAAAAGCTGTCTCTTTCTGTAGATTATAAAATGAGTGACAGGGTAATTTTATAGACTTACATGTAGTATAATAATCGGAATACATAAAAAATCGTTATCAGATAAGCATCGTTAATAATCTGCACAACATTTTTCATGTCATCAAAATTAATTTGACACCTTAAAATTGCCACCCGATCTTTCTCTTCAATCAGCCTGTGGATGTCGTTTGACACGTTATTTGACAAGTATTTAGATGGATTGTCAGCCTATGAATCAGGATATATTAGTGGATCGATATATGTCTTAGAGGATTTACTTGAAGAAGTTAAAAAATACTATAATGAACAGAATAAACTTCATAAAATACATTTCAAGATCATCGATGTACTATCTAACGCCTACATTTCCAATAAAGACTTCAATAAAGCTGTTAATTTGATGAATGATTATTTAGGATTAGATCCTGATAACTTAAGAATACTATACAAGTTTTTCACATTATACCACGATTTTGATATAAATGAACGTTTAGCATTAAAATATTATCTTAAAGTTTCCGAGATCTCAAAAACTGATAATTTTGAATCTAATATTGATTATGAAGTTTGGAAATTGTTAGAATTCAAGGGTAAAGTTCTTATTCAAAAGAGGAAAGCAGATCTTATGTTAAATTTATATAATGAATCAACTGAGACTATTGATAAACAAAATTTAATGAAACAATTACCTATTGAAGTTTTGAAAAATATTTTTACTCATTTGGATAATAAATCATTGGTCAATATTTTAAGAGTATGTAAAGGATGGAGAAATACAGTTTTAGAATCACCACTTTTAATAAATTCTTATGCGCTTAAGTCTTATATAACTTTAGAAGAATTGAAAAGTTATTACAGATTATTTGATCAAAAAGTTTCATTGAGTGATATTGTAATTGAAAGACTGTCATTAAGAGAATTTTGTGAAATTAAAATTTTAAAATCACTAATTAATTCAAAGATACAAGTGAAAAGTCTATCTTTGATATTTGATGAGGGTACGAATAAGGAATTCACCAATTTGGTTACTAATCCAAAGGCTATTTTAATTACAAATCTATTAGAACTAAAAATTCATTCAGAATCATGTCAAACAATATATGAATTTGTTGTTCCTCTTCTTCATAGTACCAAAAATCTTAGGAAGTTAGAAATACTTATTTCATGTACATCATATGAAGATGAAGAAGATGAAGAAGATATAGACCAACCAGATGGTACTATAGTACTTGATAAACTAGAAGAATTTACAATATCATACCCAAAAACTCATAACAATCAAAATATTTCAAAGTTTTCAGAAATAATAGTAATGCCAAATTTGAAGAAAATTCTAGTTAACATGCCCCTCGTTGAATCATTTTTACCATATTTTAAAACACCAACAAAGTTAAGATCATTATCATTAGCTAGACATCATATAATTACATTTTTTTCAATATTTACACATTCAGATTTATCTCAAAAATTTAAATATCTTGAAAATCTTGAATTTGGAGATCGTTCTCTCCATTATTCAAGATCAATTCCTATTGGATTTAAACCACCAATATTACCAAGTTTGAAAAGATTATTATTCCAAAATACTACCGTAAGTGCTTTAGAGATTGAGGTATTTTTAAATTCATGTAGATCAACATTAGAAGAACTTATTATCCTAAACGATTCAACTTTATCCCATGATTTATATAGCATACATCATGCGAGAATGGGTAATAGAAGAAACGATAGACCCAATGAACCATTAAGGTTTGATTTTAATTATATCTTGAAATCATTACCAAAATTGAAAAAATTTATATTGACTGATAGAAATATAACGGAAAAGTTTTTTACCAAAATGTTTATGGATATTGCATTATTAGATAGACCATATCATTTGGATTATTTAGAAATATTGAATCAACAATGTACAGCTCAAGTAACAATAGTTCTGCTTTTATCAATGAGAGATAAGTTATTTGTTAAACATTTAATGATTGCTCCAAGAATTGATGGAAATTTAAAACCTTTCGTTGAATTAGCCATAAGCTCAGGTCAAATTGGGAAAATTGAGACAGTAAACTATTATAATTAGTTAAAGAGCACCGTATTTTTCCAATAATTCCTTCCTTTTAGCTTCTCTAATTAATTCATCTTTCTCTTCCTTTTCCTTTAATTTTAACATTGCAGAAGTTGGAGAAATTTCAGTTGCATAAGATTTATCAGTAACAGATTCTTTACCATCTTTATCATTATCCCATTTTTGCTTTTGTTTAGTTTGTATAGTTCTATTGAACTTTTTTAGTTTTTCAAATTCTGCTGCTTCACCTGTTAAATAGGGTATAAATTGACCCCTTTCATTAAGGTAACCTTCATTTAAATCTTTATATACACGAGATTTTGGATTATATCTTAATTCTTCACCTGTCTTAATAGTTTCCAAATATCTTGGCTTTTCACCTAATGATCTTGTAGTTATTAATTTATCATTTGGATCAATTGCAAATGAAGTATTTGATGTGATGGCTTCAATCAAAAGAGATTTATCTTCATTTTTTGCATCTTTATTAGATTCTTTATATTCATTTAACAATTTTTCTTCCTTTTTCTTTAAATTATCAACAATTCCATCATATTCATCATCCATATCAATTCCACGCCATCTATCACGTTTAACATCCCAATCATCAGTATCTGCCTTAACCAGGATAGGATTAGTTTGTGTTTTTGTATCATTATTTAATTCAGTTCTATAAATGAATGAAACATTATGAGGTTTCTCTAAACAATCAATCTTTGAATGTTTGCCCCCACAATTTTCACATCTACCTTTCTTCTTCCATTCTCTAATCTTTCTTCTTAATTTTGAATTCTTAGCATCATTTATCGTAGAATTTACACTTACATTATCATTATCTATTGTATCATCTACTACTTTAAATTCATCAACTATACCCAACCCACGTCTAGGTTCATTATTTTTAATTATTTCATTAGAATTGGGATTCAATCTTTGATGTTTCAATCTATCATTACTTTTATCCTTAATTTCTTTATAATTTTCATCATCAGTCTTACGTTTCCTACTATTTGAATCAACTTGTAATGTATCGTTATTATAATACCAAGGAGTTGAAGAGATGAATTTCGGTATATAATCATTAACTTTTTTACCAGTAGTTGAGTCCACATAAGTTCTTTTATTGGGAGGCCCCTGTTTCTGTTTCTGCTGGTTGTTCTTATTCATTTGGTTGTTTATGAAAAAAGTAATATACAAGTATGATCGTAGTGATATATAAATCGATAGTTGTCAGCTCTTAAAAGACATGTAGAGCACAGCCTTGGATGAAATTTCTTAAAATTTTTTTTTCTTTGGAATTTTTTTTCATTTCTTTAAATTTATATAAACTTTTACTTCAAGTTGTAGATTTGATCTCTTTTGACAAGGAATTTGAGTGATTAGGGATGAAGACTAATGCCTTTGTGAGACAGTTGGCCTCTAATAAGAGAACCGTTAGAGAAAATGCGCTTTCTACGCTGAAAAGATTCTTATCATCAAAGGAAAAAGCAGTTAAATTAGATACATCAGAACTTAATAAATTATGGAAAGGTTTATTCTATACAATGTGGTTTTGTGATAGACCAAGACCACAACAAAGATTAGCAAATGAGTTAGCTAAATTGTTCAGTGAATCAATTGTTGAAGAGCAATTTTGTAAATTTGTTGAATCATTTTGGACAGTTATGTGTAAAGAATGGAGAGAACTTGATAAATGGAGAGTTGATAAATTTTTAATGCTTATGAGATATATTGTTAGAGAATGTTTAGTAAGATTAAAGGAAAGTGAATGGGATGCAAATAAAATTGGAGCATATTTTAATGTTTTAGAGAATGTGATATTGAAAGATGATGCCAAAACTCCAAGATCTATTACATATCATATAATTGATGTATGGGTAGATGAATTAGAGAATGTTATTTTCAATGAAGAAGAAGGAGCAGGCGATGATGAAGATGAAGAAGAAGTAGATGAAGATTTAACAAAGGAAGAAAGAAAGGAGAAACATGATAAGAAGATTGCAGAAAGAAAAGCAATTTTAAAGGAACAAAAGGTACCAATGGATCTTCTCCTTGCACCATTCAAGGCATTGAGTGGTCCAAAGAACTTCCCGCCATTAGTAAAGAAGATACAGATTGAAATATTGTCAGATAAACGTCTAACTGAATTAGATGTTGATACTAAAGTTCCAAAGAAGGGTAAATCCTCGGAAGAAGGTGAAGAAGAGGAAGACTATGAAGAAGAAGAAGAGGAAAAAGAGGAATGGAAAGGATTTGGTAACTAACCTTGCTACCTACATCTATAACATCCATAACTACTGTATAAACCAACCATTATCATTTTAATAAGACGATAAGTCGTTTCCCACACTGTGACAATGGGAAAATTTAAATCGTCGAGAATTCGCAGCTTTTCATTTTCTATACGTGTTGTTATATAATAATAATATAGTTGTACTTTTATCTTTAGCTTTCACCCATTACTTCTGTCTTCTTGTAGCAACTGCCAATCAATAATCAATTACAATGGCTGATATGGAAAAGATTACTGACGCTCCAGTCGAATTCTTAAAAGACGGTGCTCGTTTCATTCAAAAATGTACTAAACCTTCCCAAAAGGAATACTTACAATTAATTAGAGCTGTCGGTATGGGTTTCATTATGATGGGTGTTGTTGGTTATCTTATTAAGTTAATTCATATCCCAATCAGATACTTAATTGTTTAATTTAATTAATTTAATTGATTTAATTTACTTAATAAACAAATGAACATATTAATATATTAATATCATATATCCCTAATGAACAAGTATTGAATTTCTTTCACCTCTCCTTTCTACTCTATCCTATATAATCAAATGTATAATTACTCTAATAAATTTATTATAAGCTACAATAGGATTATATATATGTAGGTATAGTGTACATGTATAATCCTCTTCATATAGAATCCCTCTGGAATAAAACTTCTAACATGACACAAATCGTGCATCATGATTATGAAAAATTAAATTTCTTAACTCATCTTTTCTTCTTCTTTTACAATACCCTAAACTACAAGTACATCAATAACCTGCCTACAGGGTTATGAGTTTCTCATCATTACTATCGAAAATATCTACGGATAAGAGTTTGAAAGAGAAAGTGAAAAATGTTTCAGCTTCTCTAACTAGTTCAGAAAAACCTTCAAATTCACAAACTCAATCACAGTCAAAATCATCATCAAAATCAACATCAATTAGACCTTCATTATCAACATCACAGCGGCAAAGACCTAACTCTATATCAAATGTATCATACATAGATGATGACCCTGCAGTTCGTAGATTAAAGGAAGCAAGGCGAAAGGAAAGAGAAAGATTAGATGCTTTAAAGGGTAAACCTACCACAAAAGCAAGGACACCACGTCAATCAATTTCAGGACCTAAAAGATCAACATCTTTAACACCTTCATCAAGATCACCATCTGCTGGAATATCGAGATCTTTACCAGCACCTTCAAAATCATCATCGTTACCACCTCCAACTAAATCAAGATTTAAATTCAAACCTTCAAAACATAACATTTCTTTATCTACTAATAAACCCCCACCATATGAAGCTAATAAGTTGTCATTCCAGGAATTAATGGAACAAGCAAGTACCATAGCAAAACCTTCGACATCTGCTATTCCATTCGCAGCACCTGTAAAGCCGAAGCCGAAAGGTCCTAGTAGAGCATTACAATCAATTCATAGAGCTCGCACAAGGGAATTACAACCTTCAATGATTAACAAATCACCAGAAATGAAATCAAGGAAAGATTTTGCTAAACAAAGTTCAACCCAAACACAAGAAACCTCAAGACCTGTAAGGAAACCTGAATTTGCTAAACCTAGCCCTGATTTACTTAAAAAATTAAGCAAAAAGAAACAATACCAACCAACTCAACCATCATCATCAGCTAAATTTAATAATAAAAGATATCCATCCAGTATCAATAGACCAACCAAAAGTGATTCCTATGATATTGATGCACAAGATGATGATGAGGATGAATATGATCAATACGGTTATGAAGATGATTATGAAGATGATGGATTCATTGTCGATGAAGAAGATGAAGAGGATGAATATTATGCTAGAGAGAAAGCAAAGGAAAGAAGAGCTTATGATAATATGAAATCACAAGGTTATAGTAAGGATGAAATTTGGGAAATTTTCAATAGAGGTAAAAAGAGAAGTTATTATGATCAATATGATGATGATACTGATGATATGGAAGCAACTGGTAATGAAATTTTAGAAGATGAAGAAAGAACTTTAAAACAAGCTAGATTAGATGATTTAAGAGAACAAAAATTACTAGAACAAAAAGCATTACAAAAGGGTAAATTGTTTAAAAAATAGTATCTTATATATTCTCTAAATTACATTTTATGTTGTTAAACATTGTCTTATATTATATATATATAGATTCAACTGTACAATTATCAATCACTGTATTCAAACTCATAATCATCATCACCATCCTTTGAGGGATCATACACAACATCTTCCTCTTCTTCACTCATATTATTAGTATCTGTCGCAATATTTTCGAAACCATTTTCAAAATCTGCAAACTCTTTATCTAGCTCCTCCATTCTAGCCTCATTATCTTCATTATTATCTTCACCACCACTAGCACCCTCATTTTCATCTTCGTTACTTGAATTGTCGTATCTATTATAACCTGGGTCATAAACTTCCTCATCAGGACTATAAACAACTTCTTCTTCCTTTTCATTATCAAAAATAGAGCTAGATGTTTTCTGTTTCTTTGTTTTTCTTTTCTTCACACTTACCTCTTTAATTTTAAACATATCATCGTCACCATCATCAAGTGGTACATCTGAGTCAAAATCACTAGCACTTAAATCTGATCTTTCATTGATATCAACTCCTGCGTCAACTACATTTGTTTGAGTTCTAGTTCTACTTGATACATTAGGCATAAATCCTCCTATTTCAAAACCTTCAGCTTCACTATCTTCTTCACTTTCACCAGTACCATCATCACTAACATCTTCTTCACTTGATATACCACCATGCTCATCCGCCAATCTTTTATTAATTCTAAGTTTTGTTAGCAATATTTTCCATGATCTTAAATTAATCAAATCTTCTCTTCTTCTCTTTTCTTCATCTTCCATCTCTCTTATACCTTCACATAATAATTCAACGGCATCTTTATATTCACTCAAAGTTACAATACCTTCTATTTTAGCATTAACATCCCTTCTTGAACCTTTGAAATCAAATCCAACAACTGCTGGTGCAAATTCAATATTCATAAATTTAGCAGCTTTCTGCGAATATGCATCACGAATATGTACACAACCTTCAGGAACCATCCAATCTTCATAAATATCAATATTTTTGAATGAATTTTTAGGTATAATTCCATTAACAACTGGTGGAGGAACATATTTTTCAGTTTGATATTCTGCATACATTCTTCCATCATCACTATCAACATTATTTGCTGCATCTTCATCACTCAATTGAAAATCATCTTCTCTGCCCCTTTTAACCTTTTTAGAAGGTTTCTTTTCACGTATTTTCAATGGTCTCTCACCCATTTTTAAAACTCTACCCCGCATAAACCAACCTCTTGGACTTCTAACTATATGAACATTACTTCGTTTATAGACTGGAATAAACCCATCAGATGCTTTTTTAGAATGTGATTTATTTGATAATCCACCACAAGAAATTTTGGGTATTAAAACTTCATTAAATTTTAAATCTGCTTCAAGAACGTATATCGGATGTCCCTTGAAATCTCCAACATTGGAAGGCATACCTTCTTTCAAACTTAATTCTTCAAATTCGATTTTTTCAAATTGATCAACTCTATTCTCTCCAATTCTCTTCACAGAGCAAGCACCTCTCAGTAATGAATCCCACCATCTCTCCCATTTGGGTTCTCTGGTTATTCTCTTCTTACGTACTTTGGCATTATATTCCTTAGCATACCTTCTTGTTATATCACGAACACCACCAATACGATCATATCCAACAACATACCAGGCATTGTTTCTAATACAGTTCATTGGAGGTTCTAATTTAGATTTCCAGTTAACTACTTCAATCAGTCTCTTAACTATAGGATCTATGGTAATATATTTTTTTGCATCTTTATCCCATAATTCAACCCAAAATACAGGCCATGATCCGAATTTTTCAGAAAATTCAGATGCTTCTTGTGCTTCAGTTTTTATCGGTGCATTTGAATACGCCTTTTTAGATCTTAACACCGATAATAATGAGTTCTTGTTTTTTACATTTAAACGAGGTGCTCTAGCTTTTGGTTTTGCTGCTGTTGTAAGTTCATCAGTTAAATCCACAACATCACCTTTCTGATTATCTTTCTTAATTTCACTGCATTTTTTCATATTTGTGAAATCGGGTGGTTGAATCGAAAATACCAATCTTGCAGGTAAATTGAGTGATCTTAACAAAGCTACAAATCCTTGTGCTGCTAAATCTCTTGATCCAACATGTGATATGATTGAAGCAATGAAAACTTGTTTTGTCATTTTATGTTTCTTCTCAACCTTTCTACAATTTGTTGTAGGTTGCAGTTCATCCCAAGTCTTTTTATATAATACAGGCATATGTGAGTTGATTTTCCAGACTTTTTGCCAATACTCCATCAAATGTCTTAAAAAGTCCAACAATTTCCTTGTTTTAGATTGTGTACTAACATTTGATTTAACACGATGTTGTAAATACTGATTCAATTCTGATTTTAAAGGATTAGGGACTTGTTTCTGTAATTGAATCAGTAATCTATGATCCGATAACCAAGCGTTTCTTGCAACACCATGCCCAACCATAGTAAACAAGTGCATTAAGTGTAAAGTTCTACGTTGAACTCTTTCTTCGCTATCAACAACTGTTTTTCGTTTGGCCTTCTTAGCATCTCTATGTTGTTTAATAGTAATGTTAATTTCACCGCTTTCATCTTCGTCATCCATGTCATAATCAAAAGTTTCATTCATATCGCCATTTAAATCCACATCTTCAAATTCGTCAGAGTCCATATCTTCATCCTCTTCAGAATCATTACCAACGGATGGCGTATTATCATTTTGGGTGGCATCGCCCTTAGTATCGTTATCATCCATAATTAAAGTAGGTTTCTCATTTATTCGAGTTTCTGTTTTCTTTGATTGTTTATTAATATCATTATCATCATCTTCAATATGTATAACATATCTCTCAAGTTTGTAATCATCATCTCCGAGTTTCTTATGTGTTTCTTTTGTTGCTTTTAATTCTCTTTCCCTACGAACTGGTGTTAGATGTGCTTTATTCCCCCTATTGGGACGTTTTAAGGGCCTATTTGTATCTTCATTCTTCTTTAACCTCTCTTCCTTGACAGCTTCTTTAAGCATCTCCCGCATTTGAGGGGTAATGATGCCCATGCTGATCTGTTATCATCCAAAACCAAACAAAGAGACACATTAATCATCAAAGTAACTCCGGTTTCAAATTCCCTGAGAAATCAGACAGTGAAAATTTCAAAAAAATTCCTTCTCATTCAAAGAGGAGACAAAAAACGTTCAAATTTCATCACAGTGTTCAGTACATAGATATATCTATTTCTTGAAAAATTATAAAAACCTCTTGAAGTATCCATGTCAGCATTGGGACGATTATTAGGAACAATGCGTCTTACTAATAGAATAACGATATTGAGTGCGTTATTTGAAAGAAAGATGGTAGTGCAGAATAATGTGCTACTACGACATCCGTACGTGAGAAATCATATAACGCATAAATATGATATAAATTACTCAAGATATTATTCTACACAACTTAAAAGTTTAAGAATTGATGATATAAGGCAACAGCTGGATGTAGATCAGCCTGAATGGTATAATAAGCTTTGTAAGAAACAAAATGGTACCAACATAGATTCATTTTACCATAAATATTCAGTGAAAAGTGAACTTACTAATATGATAGAAGAATCATCAAATTTGCAACAATTTTTCTCTTTCCTATGTTCTAAAGGAATTAAAATAAAAGAAAGTAGCACAAACAGCGTTAATGATATAACATTCAAATCAATAGATGAGTCAAGATCTATAGAGACAGCATTTATGATTGTGTTACACACAATGTTGAAAATTTTGTATCCATCATATGAAAATCAAATGGTAGAAAAGTCAATTGAAAAACATTGTTCTAAATACAACATAAAACCTTCACCTTTATTTGTGAGTAAAGAAACTGTTGATGAAAGTGTTTTTGGAACAAGTAAAATCATGGATATTATAAATAATCCTAAATTTCAAGTAGCAGTTCAAATACTTAAAATACGTTTTGAAGAGAACAAGAATTGGAAGCCTAATAGTGAAACAAGAGATGATAATATTCTTATTTGGATAAATTCATTTTTTGAACCATCAGTTACTAGATGTTTATTAAGTTTAACAAAGTCTAAGTTTTTACCTGAAATTGTCAAATACGATCTACTTTTGAGAATTCCATCAAATGAACTTGAATATAAATATTTTTTTGAAATGTACAAACAATCTTCAACAGAATTGAATCTAATTGATCAAGAAAAACTATACCTTTTGAAGCAACAGAATAATGAATACTCAAGAGACTTAAAAATACCTCCTTTATTTAATAATTTGTTCAAATTTGCATTAAGAACAAAACTAGACCATTTACCAAAACTTATATCACTTTACTTGAACGAAAATAACATCTCAAATCCTCATACACTTGAGCAAATAGGAGAAATTCTATGGCAACTTTCATTTGATCATACAGGTGAACACCTTATGAAACCATCAAAATATTGTAATATAGCACATTCAAAACTAGTTACAGCAGTTAATACAATGACTTCAAAGAATTCAGAATTAGAAGTTGATGTTACCACAATGATTGCCGTGTCTAATATGATTTTTTATAAAGATTTTAGAAAGTCTTTTCAAATGTTTAAAAATGCAAAACGTCAATTTGATCATTGGAAACTTCAAAATTTTAAACCTAAAGAGTTTCAATTAATTGAAACAGATACTATAGAAATGAAAAATACCAATAAAATATCTGAAAATATAAATAACACTAATGTTGATATGAATGATAGAAACCAGCTGCTATATAGTGTCAAAGTTGACTATAATATTAAATTCTTATGTAATTCAATTTTACTTTTAGCTGTCAATGAATCAAATGAAAAAATGATTTGTCAAGATCTTCTCAATATTTTCAAGAAGGTTGAACCTGAGATTTTAAGAAAGTATCCTGAAATTTGGCAGTTTGTTATTATCAAATTGAATTATCATAACTTAATCAAAGAACATGTAATTGGAACATTGTTTCACGAGTATTTGAAATATCATGAAATTCATGGAATCAATAATTATAGTGTTCTAGATTTACTGATCAATAAAACTACCAAACCTAAGACTTTATTTTCTGTTATTGAAAATTTGAAAATAGAAAATCTTGATGACAATAATAGATCCCATTTAGTTTCCAAACTTTACAAAATATCTAAGAACCAAACAGAATCTGAAAAAAATATTTACAACTGTTTGGAAATGGCAAGAAAACTGTATGATTCAACAGCATTTAAATCAACAAGAATGAACTCTGCACATTTACTTGGTGAATCCTTATTTTCACCCGAGGAAACATTTAATAGATACAACAATATTGCAACTTACTTTCAAATCACTCAATTATCTATATCTGCATTATTTGTATCTGTTTACAAATTACACGAACTTGGAACATACCATACTGTTAAATGGGGTAAAAATAAAGATATACAACCACTTGATTTTGCAATGTCTGAATTTGAAAAGCATATCTCTAGAGCTTACGGGGATACTAATGAAGGATTATTATATCCAAATGATAATTTATTAATAATATATATCAACGTATTGAAATTATTCAAAAAAGACAAAGAAATTCAATCACTTTTAAACCATTTAGTTGATTTGAAATATCCTATTGGAACGAAATTATTTGAAGTATACTTACAAGCATTAGGAACTTGGGATAGAAACGAATTAATACGTTGTTTAAACGAATATGATGATAGATTTGAAAGACTACGCCAATGTAAAACAGAATATGAATTAAAGAGAGTTAAATCACAAATTAGTGTAGTTAAGGCCAAAGGTGCATTTGAAGACTTCATTGATAAATTAGAATTTAATTGGGAAGTTGTTAGACGTTGGAGATGGCCAGGAAGAAAAACATGAAAATTATATATACATTCTGTACATATTGAAACTTATATAGAAAAAATAGAGACTTATTATCGGAACACAGTAGACGTGTAGTTAATTAGTGGGTATATTATTCAACATGGGAATTTGATTAAGTTAAACTCTGTACATCAGTCAAATTTTTCTTATCATTAAAGATTTTTTCTTCAACTTCAGTAATATCAGATTCTTCAACTTTATCAGCAATACGTTTACCGTTTCTAAAACGTAACATCCATATTCCTTGAGAAACAAACAATCCTAATTCCATAGCTATCATTAAAGCATATAAAATCATTCCCATAGTATCGAATGTCCCAATACACATTGCCGCCATACTAAAAACAGCACCTGCTGAATCCAGTGCTAAAAATATAAAATTAATACCCATGACCCTACCACTACGATGTATTAATTCCCAATACGGAGGTACCAAACCAGCACATAAAAAGACAGTTGCAATGATTCCAAATACTAAATCCGGCCATTTTTTACCATCAGCATATTGAGATCGTAATGGAATACATGTTCCAACTTCCAAAGCTATCCAAAATAGGTAGAATGAAAGAGATATTAGTAATATCTTTCTGGTATTGTAACTTTGTGGAGGATAGTACATACTTTGAACCCATGCTATTGAACATAGTAAAGTGAATAAATGGGGCTGAATTTGCATAGGGATATATGAATCTGAAACCACAAAGTATAAACACATAAAAACTCCGGATATACACCAAAGTAGCATGAATAATGGAGGGAATCCTTCTGCATTTTTTTTCTTATAAAGAAAGTATATCTGTGGTGATAGCTGAATACACCATATAACGGTACCTATTGTAGCTAATATTGTTGAAGTAGTGTTTTCCAGTGCCATACTAAAACTATAATTAACTGGATGTTGTCAATAAAGCACGAGAGAAAGAATGAAGTTAGACATACTTGTCAAACTTAAAGTGAGGTTTTATCGGTGAACTTCCCCAGAATGATTCAGAAACATGCACTGGAATCATGCTTAATATTGCAAACGAGCAAATTAAAAGTTATGAGTGTTGATATTTTTTTCTGGGGATCATCAGGCGATATTTTTGACCGTTAGGGGGTTGTTACTGATATATGGTATCTATTTTTTTTTTGTTTCTATCTATTTCTCTATAAAGTAGTATTCATCAAAGTTCCCTTTCTTTCATAGAAGCATTCAACAATTCTGTAAGATAGGAATCAGGAGGTGCTGAATCGCATAATTGACGCAGGTACTCTATATTTTCACCACTTGGGCCAACAGCATGTGCAACAATCTTTGCAGTATCTTTTAATGATTCAGGTCCAATATAACTAGCATTTGGATGTTCTGGATCACCAACATAAACAGTACAGGGAACCAAAGGATTTCCGTTCTCATCTTTGGGGAATTTTTGTAAAAGTGGGTTTTCCTTATCTGAATCAACTACGAAATTGACATGTTGTAATGTATAACCATCTTGTTCTCTAACATCCAAATACTTACGTGCTTCCTTAGCATGTTCTGGAGGAATGTAGTATAGAAAACCACTAACGCATAATTGTGAATGAGGATTATTTAATCTTTCATGTTGCTTTACTGATTCATGTGATTCAGAATCCAAATATGAAACAGGTATAATTGTTGCAACTCTTCCTTTAAATTCAGGAGTTCCACGATGATCACTTGATGATTGCCAGAATCTACGAATATATCCATCAACGTGACCTGTGAATTTTGTCAGATCGGGCCCTATTGTCTCATGTAATGGTGGTTTGAATATAAGTGATCCATAACCAAATACCCAAATACCCATATTGTTGTAAATTTAATATTAATATTAATATATATCTTTGTCTATATATATCAAAGTTCAGAGAAAAGAAGTTACATGCAAAGTTGAAGAAGTTATTAACTTTTCCATCTCCTTCATTTAACATATCACTTATTACGTAATAATTTGGTATTGTTAACAGTCAAAGGCTTTTTACGACCATTGATAAACGTAATTATATATATATATATATGTGTACTTGAACTCAGGTATGAAAAGGCACTTACTTTTGACTATAAATGGTAAATAGGATACTTTATATATGGATCAATAAACAATAAACCAATTAATGGTCGATTCTTCATCATCTTTCAAAGATGATATTAATCAATCTTTTTTAACGGAGGATCCAAGACGACGTCCCTCCCCTTTAAATGTATTTTTTAAACCTGCATTAGTGAAAGATGTGGTAACAGCTGGCGGAACATTCTTTTCTTTAAAGAGTCTTTTCAACCAAACTGGTGCCTCTAATTTACCGGAAGCATAAAACCATCCATTTCCACCAACCCTTGCTGGTCTCTCTGGTTCCTTTCCAACAATAAAACTATAAAGTGGACCCCATGAACGCGTTTCAAGACAATTGTAAGCATATGCCGCTCCTACACCAACAAGAGCAAGAATAAAGGTAGGAGTACCATCAACTAACAGACGGAAACCTAAAGATACAGCAGGTAATAAAGATGCTTTAATTGGAAGGAAATAGAAATTAACTTCTTGATTATGATGTTCAACAGACCATGTACATGTAAGAGCACCCATAAGTGCAGGAGATAATGATGCTGGTACCGGTCCTGGAACAATCATTATAACACACATACCACTAATTAGAACAAATGCAAACACCAACATGAGATACCAGAAGTAATCAGCCACACTACGACGAAACTTAACTTCTTCTAAACCACGAGAGAAAGTATAAACCATGTAAACTTCCATAAGACCTTGCATTGGTTGGGGATTTCCAACCACAAAAGCTGTTAGTAAACGATGAAGTTCCATCAAAGGAAGAGGATAATCTAAGGTGAACTCACTGACTGGGGCTATTCCCAAAGCATGAAGGCCCCCTACAACAAGTGAAGCAAGGGTTAAGAAACGTGTCACTGGTGGCACTGAAGCAACAAATTGGCCTAACTCAGACATTGCTGAAGTATATCCTATGTATATATATCGTTGTTTAAAGTAAAGCAAGAAGAAGAAGACACCGTATATAAGATTAAAAATGCAACATGAATTTCTAGGTGTTCACATTTTAGCAACTTTATTTCCATGCTTTTATATATACGACTGCTTATATTTATCTATTCTGTTGTTATATATAAAAAGAACAACTTATTATGACTAAACTATTAATTGCAGTAGCTGTTGTGCTTATATACATATTTCTACCCAACTCACCTCCCATTATATCAAAATGCCCAGATTATACCTCTTATGCATCAACCCCACATCCTCCCTTTTCCAACGGTCCACTTAAATTACCATTCATGCGACCTTCGGAAGATTGTCGGACATTCCACTCTGATGTAATCGAATCAATAATTGATGAATACAGGACTAAGTTAAAAGACGCTGATCTTGCACGTATATTTGAAAATGCCTTCCCCAATACCCTAGATACCACAATTCAATGGCATGACACAAATATGCCAAGAACTTTTATTTCAACAGGAGATATACCAGCAGAATGGCTAAGAGACTCAGCTCGTCAACTTTCCGTCTACCAGAAATTTATTACCGTTGATGAATCTTTACGAACTTTAATAAAAGGTGCTATTTTACAACAAGCTGAATATATTATTGACGATCCTTATTGTAATGCATTTCAACCCCCAAAGAAATCAAAAATTGAACCTAGAGTCCCCTCATTTGATGATGTGACACCAAGACCGGATTGGTCAAAGGTTTTTGAATGTAAATGGGAATTAGACTCTTTAGCTTCGTTTTTGACTTTAACTAATGATTATATTGATAATTCAAAGGATTTCAGTATATTGGAAAATGAACTTGTCACAAAAGCCTTAGTTACAATTGCATCTGTATTAAAACAAGAAATGATATCAACTTTCCAACCTAATGGAGAACTGAATCGTGCTCGTTATACATTCAAAAGAACGACAAATATTGGATCTGAAACATTACCATTATCAGGTTATGGTAATCCACTTAATGCAGTTGGATTGATTCGTTCATCATTCAGACCTTCCGATGATGCATGTTTATTTCAATATTTGATACCTTCTAATGCTCACATGTACACTGAATTGCAACGAATAATTCCACATTTAAAGTCTCATAATGATCCAAAAATGATGTCCGTTTCATTATCTACAATTTTACAATCAATTGCAGATGGTGTTTACAAAGGAATCGAAGAACATGCTATTGTTAATCATCCTATTCACGGTGATGTTTACGCTTATGAGATTGACGGTTTTGGAGGAGTGAATTTGATGGATGATGCAAACATTCCATCTTTACTTTCATTAGCAGATATTGGTTATTTAGAGAAAAGTAACAAAATCTACCAGAATACCAGGAAAATGATATTGTCAGCATCCAATCCTTACTATATAAGGGGTAAATTTATTAGCGGAGTTGGAGGTCCACATGTAGGTTTGAAATATGCATGGCCAATGTCAATCCTTGTACAAATTAGAACATCGGATGATGATGAAGAGATTACAAAATTACTTGAAATATTGAAATTTACTACTGGTGGTTTGGGTTTAATACACGAAGGTGTCAAAGTGAACTCTCCAATGGGTCAATCATATACCAGACCTTGGTTTAGTTGGGCTAACTCCGAATTTGCTAAAACAATTATAGACTTAGGTGATAGGAAACCATGGTTAGTATTCCATGATAAAAGTCAAGATAAAGAGTAATTTGTATAGGATTTTTAATATATTATTTAAATAGTTGGGTTCAGTTGTATTATATGTAGACTAATAAGTGTGTACTTAACTTCTATATTGTATATATACTTGGCATGGGAGATATCAGGAAACGTAAGGACTACCGTAGAGTTCCCAAATATTGAAAAAAGTATATTATATCATAGAAAATACGTCGCATGTTAAACTTGTCAATTTTCATGTTACCATTAACGTGTCTTTCTCTTTCATCGCAATACCACAAGCACAATGTCATTCAATAAGGTCTCCATACATTCAGTTCCGGCTATGAGAGCTGAAGCTGATGAACACTTAGGTGATGTTTTTGAAACTTTAGGATATACCGAATCATTCAAATATTCTGATACTAAATTAATACTTGGTTATTCATCAGTTGCACTGGCTGGTTTAATGTATTATCTTGAAAAGAAATTCAAGAACGATTTCACTGATAAGACATACGTTTCATATTTACAATTAACCGTGGTAAGTTTTTTTATTGTACAATTTGTGCTATACTGTTTTACCAAATTTGTTGAAAAGGGTGTAAAATATCATGGAACCAAAAAGAATAAGTCAATTAGTGTTTTAACATCAACTAAATCTAAATCTGATCCAAATTACAATATTACATTGAAACTAGATGGAAATACACATAAAACTACAATCCCACTTAATGAATTGTTTTTTGATGATGGTTTCCTAAGTATAGATGCATTTAAATCCAAGATCACTGGATTTGTAGAATCTTTTGATAAATCTAAATAGATTATTATAATACTTTTTTACAATTGTCCTTCTATTATATAACTGTTTTATACATTATCCATCCCGCTAAACCATCTGCACCATTTTTGCATCCACCATGGTAGTATTTGATATAAAGGTAAGAATCTTCCATACAAAGGGTATGCAAAAGATCCATTTTCCCCATTATTTATTATACTTTTAATCCTCAAAGAAAGTAGTCTTATATCTATTATTGGTGCTAAGAACTCATTGACAGATACATCTGCAAACATCTGTGAATTAAGTTGCCCAGGTAGAATCATACTTAACCTTATCCCAGACGGTATTTCTGTTTGTAATGATTCAAGAATTGCTAATAATGAGATTTTAGTACATGAGTAAATACCCAACTTACAAGGACCAACAAACCCAAGCACAGAACCAACTACAACTATATGTCTTCTTTTATTTATGGTCTTTGTGGAAATTTCAATATATGATTTCAAAAGCTTTATATTGGAAATCAAATTGATGTTTAATATCGATGATAATTCTGAACTTGATAATGAACTTATTGTTTCTGTTTGTCTTTTACCTGCATTCAACACCATGACATCAATTTCTTTCAAATTGATTTGTTGTAATAACTTTTCTATATCACCGCTCAAATCAAATTTGAAAAACTCAACTTTCTTTAAGTGTTTGAATTCATGTCTTGGACATATATCAACAACTATTATTTTATTTACATTCACATCAGAGTTCAATGATTTGACACATTCTAATCCCAAACCATTACTACCACCTGTTATCAAAACCGTTCTATTTGTATTTCTATTAGGAAGTGATCTATAGTACTTATTTATTCCTCTAATTATCCATAATGATGTAATGGTGAAACAGTATTTTTCAGTGAATAATTCAAATTTTCCAAAATATAAAATCCATGTTCCTAGAGGGTGAAATATGGTTAATAAACATAGGTAAATAAGGGTATCTATATTGACACCAAATGGAACAACCAAAGAAGTTGGCAATACATAATTTTTGATGTTCATATTACTGAACAAGTCATTGAAAAATCATGAAAAGAAAATAGAGCCGGTTAATACGAAATATTCATTTTTATTATCATAAATTTTCATTTGTGAAGTTGAAATATTTTTTTTGATTTTACATAAACAAGTACAAATACTTTAAATAATATAATATACATTCATTAAGGTCCCTTTTGAACACTTTTATTGATAAAGACACCATTAACTTTGGAACTATGAGCAGAATTTGGAACAAATTTTCTTATCATACGAATTTCATCAGCTGCATAACCTGGAATACGTATATTCCAATTTCTTTCCAAATGCAGTTGAACATCACGAACATCAAGATTTTCAGAATGTCTATGTCTTGCTAAACCACTTGCAAAAGATGTTACTGAAGTAACAAATTCATCTGCTAAATCTAATAGTAACTCTTCAACATCACCATCAATATTGATTTCCATATCACCTTCTTCACTCGCAACACTGTTAACAAGTTCTTTTAGTTTTCTCTTATTTAAAACACGATCACCTTCAATTTCAAATTTTGGTGGTTTAACTAACACAGGATTACTCAAAGCAGATGATGCAATCGCATTACCACCTAACATACTTGGACGATTATTAATTTTAATTGATACCGGATCTTGTTGTTTAAGATTTAAATCATCAGGAATGTTTAAATTTTGGAATTTTGCTCTTTCAACACTATCAATTGAAAACGATGAAGTGACTTGATTAAGTTTTGAAGAATCACCACTTGCACCAGTAGCACCATTAGAATTTACAGCAGTTTTACCGGTACTTGAAGAATTTGGAGCTGATCCAACTTTTTGTTTTTTATTTTGTGTTATATTATTTAATGCCGTATTTGAACCAGCTGAATTAGCAGCTGTATCAGTAGATGCTTGATCATTTGTTCTTTTGTTGTTTGTAGTGTTATTCTTTTTAGCTGCTGCCTTTTTAGTTGTTGGTGTTTCCTTTTTAGGTGCTGATTTATTACTTGAACCTGGTGTACCAACTCCTGTATTGTTTAATTTCATCTGAGAGTTACCTAGTAGTGAATTATCAGTGATTGGAGATCCTAAACCAGTTGAATTGATAAAAGGTGCACCAGTATTAAGAGGAATTGGAGCTGCCCCCTGAGATTGTGCCCTGTTTAAATTTGTTGTAAAATTTGAATCTTGCGGGATTTGTGAAGGATTTTGTGATAATGGTAAGGCAGGAGATGCAGTCTGTGAACGGTTTTGCTGATTCATTTGTTGTGCATATTGTTGTGCTTGTTGTTGTGCCAGTTTTAATTGTGCAGCAATTTGCTGTGTACATTTTTTACAATTTTCAAGACGAATTTTAACTTCATGTTCCTTTTCAAGTAAATGTGATTTAATATTTGCATCAAGGTTAGGTTCTTGAAGTTTCTTTTGGATAAGAATCATATTCTTTTTAAATTGATCAGACATTGTTATGATTTGTTGATATTTATTTAATAATTGTTGTCTTTTAACTTGTAATTGTTGACCTGGTGTAAGTGTTACTTGATCAAATTTACCGTTTGGATTTTGTGCATTAGGAGTTGTTGTACCAGTATTGGAACCAGTATTTGATGAGCCACCATTTAAACCTGCCTCTAGTGAACTAATTTGTTGAGATAGTGTTCTACCCTCTATTGGCTGAGGAGTTGTTATCCTTGGAACAGGTACCATATTATTTGTATTATTTACATTATTAGGAATTGGCTGTTGAATAACGGGAGTATTTTGTTGAAATGCTTGAGGTATTTGGGGTTGTGGTGAACCTTGATTATTACTTGGTATTGATACTTGAGGAGATGCCATATTTGATTGTGGAGTGATTTGAGGTGAATTTTGTAAAGGAGTTTGAACTTGTACTTGAGGTTGAAGTGATTGTCCTTGGTTTTGTACAGGCAATTGTCCCTGGAGTTGTCCTTGTCCTTGTGCCTGTGCCTGTGCTTGAGCTTGTTTTTGCTTTTGTTGTTGTTGTAATAATTTTTGTCTCTTAGAATACGTTACAAGAATAGATTTTATCTTCTCAGCTTTAGCCATATGTTGCTTACCTTCCGGAGTAGCCACACCGGCCTTCTCTGCAGCTTCCTTCTCCACAGTATACTGACGAAGCAATTGTCTAGCGTGATTATGAATTGTTTGAAAGCTAATCTTACCGTTTTGACCACCATTCTGACCATTTTGACCTGATGAAGCAGATTGACTATTAGAAGGCTGAACTTGACCTTGTTGACCTGGTATTTGACCCGGTACTTGTCCCTGAGGTTGAACCTGTCCTTGATCCATTTGATTCGGTGTATTCTCCATGATGACAAACCTATTCCAAAAGAACGACTTCTATGTCGTTTAATGCAATCAGAACTTAAAACTTTTGATTAATTTATTGAGAAGACCAAAAACTCACTTGAAAATTAGAAAATATCTAAAGTCGCGACTTTTCCTGGGATTTATTTGAGGGTTCCGTTACATGATTCCAATGCATAGCCTTAATAACACTTGTGCGGGATGCATGTTGGATCAGATGATAATTAGAGATGCCAGTGTTGTTCTTTTGATAGGTGGAAAGTATTAAAATGGTGTTAGATTTAACAGTATCTCCTCAATTAGATAGTCTTAATGAAAATTCAAGGAAAAATCTATCAAAAGTTCATGATTATGCATTAGATTATAATATTTTCTTATTTAAGGGTATTAAGGAATGTATTGATAATAATGAAATTTCATTAATTGAATCAATTGAAGCATTATTTACATCAATTCCCGATGAATATTCTAAATTAATTTATAATCCATTGGGTGGAACTAAAACATTCAATGATCCTTCAACTACATCTAAATTACAGAATAGATTGTTAGATTTATTAATTCAAGAGAGACATTATCGTGATATTGAAAATTTGAATAAACAATTTGATGATAAAATTCAATATATTAAACTTGATAATCCATCAGTTTATGAAATTAATTCAATTTACTTTAAAACATTTCAAGATTCAAAGGATGAATTTAAAGATCAATTTAATAAATTTGCTTTATTACAATCATTAGAATATGATTTTGAACATAATTTAGATAATGATTCAGAATATCAAAATGATAATGATATAATAGATCAATTCTGTGATGAAACTCTCCTAAATTTTAAACTTGAAAATAATGAAGATGATGAAACTATTGTTAATGAAAGCGAAATTGCAAGAGTTATATTACCATTAGCTTCACAAGTTATTTTAGGTGAAGATGATGAAGATGAGGATGAAGACGAAGATGACGAGTATGATGATGAGGAAGAAGATGAAGAAGAATAGGTAGACTAACAATGCATCATCTATATACAAAATCACTCAATTTATCTAATATACAAATTATATTACTATACAGTAAAATTCCTCAATTATTTAACAGAACTATGACATCTTTTGATCTTAAAGATAATTTGATTTTCATATTCTTTAACAATTGTACTTAAATTAGAATCAGCTTTATGTAATCTATGACATTTCAAAATTGCCCTACCTGGCATATCATTAATTAATGAAATATCATGACCTAAAAGACATCCAATTAACTCAGCCCTCTTAGATGTTTCATCAAATAATTTACGAATTTCAACAGATTGTTTATTAACTGTAATTAATGTTTTCTCTTCACAATCAAATGAAACACTTTCACAAATTGATCCAAACCAAATAATTTCATCAGTTGATTGAATATATTTACCCTTAACATTTTTAACCCTGGTACAAAATTTACTGAAAACAATTAAAACTTCAGAAATATTTTTTGATTTATTTGGGAATGGGAAAATACCTATTGGCTTCTCATTTTTCAGAATATCTTTAATATCTAGATTATTTAATCCGATTGATCTAATATCTGATAATTTACTTAAATTCCAAATAGCTGAATTATCAACACTATGAGCAACACCAAAATTATTCGCATAAACAGTTTGCAGTTTAATTATATTATAATGAGTTTTGAATGATTGCCAATTAAATTTATACTCATTAGCTTTATTTAGTTCACTATAGTAAACAATTTTTTCACTCCATGTAAATAAGTATGGCATACCAATACTATTTGGACGACCACTATTTGAACTTTGAAATCCAATCGAATAATCATTTACATGTCTTTTATTTTCCTCAAATATATTAATATCACAAGGTGGTAAACCATATTTATAAGTTGAATATAACTTTTCAATTTGCAATCTATACAATGAAACATTACTTATACAAATAATAATTTCATTATTAAGTATTGTTAATTTTTTAACATTTTTCATATGATGAACTTTATGTAAACTATTCGGATCTGATGATTTACCCATGAATATCCCTAAATCAGTTCCAATAACCAATATTCTTTCAGTTAAATTTGAAGTTTTACGTGTAAAATAATCACAACTTGATATGTTAGTAAGTAATGGTTCAAATGAATGATCAATTTTAGAATCAAGTAAAGCTTCATAAGTTGAAACTGTTAAATTGATTAAATTAAATTCATCATTTGAAATTGAATTAACATCATAATTTGCATATGAATCAGCTTTTGATATAAAATTATCTTTATTGAAAATTTTCAACTCAATTTTACCATTATGTAAAAGTGATTTCCAAAACTCATCTTGTAATAGCTTTAAATCTTTAATAAATCTATCAAGTATTGTTATTGAAACATCATTCAATTTCCTAAAATAATAAGATGATTTATTACCAATGTCTTTCAAAATTAAGATTTTATAGTCATCATCAATATAGGTATCAATTGATAAGTATTGTAAAGGTATTGGAATTTTTGATAAAACATATTCTTCCTCTTTAGATAAGAAATTTAAAGGTGAAGGATTCTTTATTGACAAAATAACTAAATAATTATCAAATGGAGCAATTAAACAATCAGACCATAATAAATTATTTGATTTAAATTCTACTTTTAAAGGTTCTCTGGATTTCCTATTTTCATCAAACATATTAACCATTTCCATATGAGAAAAATCAATCTCAGTTTTATAAGATAATTTTTCATTAAATGCAATTTTTTTCTCTAATTCTGATGTTGAATCACTTATATTATTGATTTTTTTGATTATATTTTCTAAATTATCAGTTAATTCATAATTGATTAAATTATTATCTTCTTTATATAAAGATTTCAATCTATCAAATAATAATTGAATTGAAGTAAACAGTTTAATGAAATAAGAATTAAATAATTCAATTGGAGAAACTGCACTTCTATTAGATATATTACTTTGATCATTTTGTGAGATATTCATTATAATTTTTTTAACTTCATCATTTGTACATATAGTTGATAAATAAACAGCTGAACTTGAAATATGTTGATATTGATTACTTAATTGTTTAAACCAATGAGTTAATAATTTTAATATATGAGTATCATTAACGAAAAATGTATTATCAAATGAAGGTTTCAATTTTTTCGTTAAAAATTTAGTTAAATACTGATAAAGTTCAGCTAAAACTTCAAACGTATTATTATATACAGTATCTGATATTATACCAGTATTTTTCAGTTCAATTCCATAAATGAATATAAGTCTATGTAAATTAAATTTTATTTTTTTAAGATTAGTAAAGATTTCAAATATTAGTGATTGAATTTCAAATTCTAATTTATTCCAATTTTTATAAAATTTCCCTTCTTCAGAAGTTAAATCCCAAAACTCCACATAACTCAAATTAACAAAATTATCTAAATCATGTATACTATCTTTAGCTCTTGAATTTATAATTATCTGCATATTTAATGGTATTTTTGTAGAAATTGAAGAAATAGAGGATTGATTCCTTAAAGATTTTATTGAAGTATTTGCAGTTACAGTAGTAGTTGCATTTGTGTTACCAATCGATCCCATTGTTAAATTTGATTCTAACGAATAATTTGAAGTAAGATTTAAATTTTTTAAACGATTGATTAATGGGGATGATTGTCCATTTGGAAAGTTATTTGATACGGTATTAGATAAAGAAGAAGGAGAATCAAATAAATTGTTATTGCTATTGTCATTATTAAAATAATTGTTATTGTTTCTAGGTGAGTTATCAATGGGGGATAACATTGGTTGATTAAAGAATGATGAATGACTATCATAAGTTTCTAAATGTGATAAATCTTCTAAATCCCGCCAATTAGAATTCTTACGTTCTAAAGGTGAAGGTATTATAAAATCATTTGAATAATCTTTATTTTCTATATTATTTAAACGATTTTTGCTGAATCTTTTAGTTGGTGAAGGTGTCGTACTATTATAATAATTTTGTGAAGAAAATCTTTTAATTTTCAAAGTAGGAGAGGAGGAGTTACTCAATTGAGAAGAGTTGGACATAAAACCATTCTTTAAAGGACTGTAGTTGGTAATATCATCATAATTATTATCTGTGTTTGAAATATCGGTATCTAATTTTAATGAGCCAAGTGATTTTAGAGGTGATTGAGATTGAGATTGAGATGGCGATATTGAATCTAAAGTTGAATTTGATTGTAATAATTGAAAATATCGAGACTGTTTATGATCTCTAGGAGAGTCCATTGTAGTGTAAACTATAAGAAGTAGATACTTCTTTATTCAAAAGGTATATAATAAGTTTGTATAAAAATCCATTATCATCACATCGATTCGGGTCAGTTTTGAGAAAGATAATAACAATTTCAACGGGGCAATTTTTTTAAAAAAATTTAATAAAAAAGGGCAACTTAAAATAAAAATATAAAAATACTAAATATATTACGTAATCAATCATAAAAATAATAATAATATGAAAATTTTACGTAACGTAACTTTCTCTACTTAGTAACTATTATCGTTTTGTTATTATTTTTATTACTAAGAGAAGTCAAAAAAAAAAAAATTTTTTTAAATTTTCTTTTTTTCATTAAAGTTTTTTAAATACAATTTTTCATTGAATTTGTTATAAAAGGACTTGACTTTCCCATTTAAATTAAATAGCTTTTCTTTTCCTACTCTCATGTTGTTTCTTTTCATTTATTTTCATTTACTGGCTGGCTTTGTTGCTCTTAATTTGTCGGGTTTTTAATCTCCTCTAATGTTTATTTTATATTACTGTAATCTCTTAATTACATAAGTAATCTTTACTAAATTAATAATATAATAATATAGACAGGATGTCTGCTTATTTAAATACTTCAGATGCAATTGCTCATTTAAAAACTTATACCCAAAAGGATGGTTTATCCGTCTCTGAATTAATGGATTCAAGAGTTAATGGTGGTTTAACTTATAATGATTTCTTAGTTTTACCAGGTAAAATTGATTTCCCATCTTCAATTGTCTCTTTAGAATCAAGATTAACTAAAAAAATTACTTTAAAGACTCCATTTGTTTCATCTCCTATGGATACTGTTACTGAATCAAATATGGCAATTCATATGGCTTTATTAGGTGGTATTGGTATTATTCATCATAATTGTACTGCTGAAGAACAAGCTGCAATGGTTAAAAAGGTTAAAAAATATGAAAATGGTTTTATTAATGATCCTGTTGTTATTGCTCCCTCAACTACAATTGCTGAAGCAAAGAAAATGAGTGAAAACTTAGGTTTTACTTCATTCCCTGTTACTGGTATGTTTTATTTTATTTTATTTTTTTATTTCCAATTATGTTTCCTTATCAAATTTTGAAGAAAAAAAGAAGAATTTTACATGATGATTAACAAAATTTATAACTTTCGTTCTACCGATTGCGATCAAACGATCTTGTGGAAAAAAAATTTAATTCTCTGACTACTTCTTTTTTATATATCTCTCTTTTTTTCACTTACAATTTGGGTACACATTTGATACTTTCATCTTCAATTTGGAACAGTTTTACTAACATTTTACTTTCCCTCTCTACTTTTATTATTATAGAAACTGGTTTAATTGGTGGTAAATTAGTTGGTATTATTACTTCAAGAGATGTTCAATTCCTTGATGATTTAACCGCAACTGTTGCAGATGTTATGACTAAGGATTTAGTTACTGCACAAGTTGGTGTTTCATTATCTGAAGGTAATGATATTTTAAGAAATTCTAAAAAAGGTAAATTACCAATTGTTGATAAACAAGGTAATTTAGTTTCTTTATTATCAAGAACCGATTTACAAAAAAATCAAGATTATCCTTATGCTTCAAAATCTCCAGTTACTAAACAATTATTATGTGGTGCAGCAATTGGTACTATTGAAGAAGATAAGGAAAGATTAAGATTATTAGTTGAAGCAGGTTTAGATGTTGTTGTCTTAGATTCATCTCAAGGTAATTCAATTTTCCAATTAAATATGATTAAATTTATCAAAGAAACTTTTCCAGAATTACAAGTTATTGCAGGTAATGTTGTTACAAGAGAACAAGCAGCTGAATTAATTAATGCAGGTGCAGATGGTTTAAGAATTGGTATGGGTTCAGGTTCAATTTGTATCACACAAGAAGTTATGGCATGTGGTAGACCTCAAGGTACAGCAGTTTATAATGTTACAGAATTTGCAAATCAATTTGGTGTTCCATGTATTGCTGATGGTGGTATTCAAAATATTGGTCATATTACTAAAGCTTTAGCATTAGGTTCATCATGTGTTATGATGGGTGGAATGTTAGCAGGTACAACTGAATCTCCTGGTGATTATTTCTATAGAGATGGTAAAAGATTAAAAACTTATAGAGGTATGGGTTCAATTGATGCAATGCAAAAAACTGATACAAATGCAAATGCTTCAACTTCAAGATATTTTAGTGAAGGTGATAAAGTTTTAGTTGCTCAAGGTGTTTCAGGTTCAGTTTTAGATAAAGGTTCAATTACTAAATTTATTCCATATATTTATAATGGTTTACAACATTCTTGTCAAGATATTGGTGTTAAATCTGTTGATGCATTAAGAGAAGCTGTTAAGAATGGTGAAGTTAGATTTGAATTCAGAACTCCTTCAGCTCAATTTGAAGGTGGTGTTCATAACTTATATTCTTATGAAAAGAGACTGCACAATTAAGTAAACTCTTAAGTTTATTTGAAAACTATAGTTTAAGTTGTATTTTTTCTATAAAATAAGTTCTCAATACTTTGTATTTCTGATATAAAATAATCTTTTAATTTTCAAATCTTTTGTTAACTATTGTAAAATTCAGTGGGTGACACTATAATTATAATTAAATTTCTAGGATTCTTACTGTAAAATTTTTCAACATAGAAATTTCCCACCATAATATTATATATAGTGAATACAGGTAAATAAGTATTAGTGTATATAACATAATATTCGTAATAATAAATAATAATAGAGTAATATAACAGAAACAAATTATTTGTTAGATGGTTGTTTTATATAAGAAGATATAGAAGTAATTAAAAACTTTAAAATTAAATTAAATTTAAACAGTTTCTAAGATAACATCTTTGAAACCAGTTGAAACTTTTTTACCCTTAGAATCAACAGATGATTCACCATGTAAAGATAATAAGTTACCTAAATCGAATTTTGGTTGTTTTAATAATTTAACTTTTCTAATATGAACATTTTGTAATGGTAAAATTGAATGAGTTTCCTTTTCAATTTCATTACCAATAGCTTCTGGAATTAATTTACCAGTTAATTGAGCTAAAGTAGAGTTTGAAACTTCTTTAGTCATAATTTCAATCATCTTCTTTCTAACTTCCCTTAATTTAGAAGATTGTGCATAAGCAGTTTTCTTGATTTGATTTGCTTGTCTTCTAGTGAAAGCAATACAGAAAATTCTTAAAACGTAATCATCAGCAGTTTTAACAGTGACGTTAGCTTCAACAAGTGATTGCCATTTTCTAACTAATGACTTTAATTTATCAGTAGTAAAATCCATACCGTGGAAGTTAGTTAATAAATTCTTACCTTGAACTTCATCAACTCTTAATTTAACTTTCTTATAAGCATGATCTTCTGAACCTTGTAAATCAGCTAAGTTAAATTCAAAAACTCTACCTTTTAAACCATCAACGGCATTCTTTAAACCAGTTGATTTGTTAATTAAAGTTTTACCAACATCTCTGTGTTCAAAAGTAGTTGGTGCTTTAATATCATACCATTCTTTCTTGGTGAATGGGTCAACAACTCTCTTCTTAAGACCTTTCTTACCTTTGGATAATCTCTTGTTCTTACCGATTGCCATGATGGGGTTGTGGATAGTAAAATGAAATTAAAGTAAAAAATGTAATGTAAACTGTAGGTAAGAAATTATTACAAAAAATTCAATTAAGAAATAATACTAGTATAATTCTTGTAAAAAAATGTATAGTAAGAAAGTAAGAAAAACCCAATATCTCACCAATATAGAATGTTCTCTCCCATAGTAAAAAATTTATTTTTCACCACTATAATGAACTAATAATTTTTTCAACCACTCGCTGGAGGGTTTGTGACTGTGAAATTTTATTAATGGGGGAGTTTTCCAATATGTTATTTCGCGGTATCTCCTATTTGGGAAGGTATGCAACACACTCCTTAGACCTCTACTCTCTATATAATTATTTATATTAAAAACATTTGTCACGTGATTGGTTATAATCTTACGTAATCCTTTTTTTATTATTGGTTTGTTTACTTTTCAATTTTTAGAAACACGCTATAGCAACATGAATTGATGATATATCACGTTTGAATATCACATTTGAATATCAATTGTTGATTTCAATTATTAAGTGTATATTCTTATAGCAATTGAATACATTAAAATCATATAAGCAAAAATGGATGGATCCGATCATTCCTCTAACAAACATAAAAATAATATCACATTAAAAGTTGGACTAATTGGTGATGCTCAAGTTGGTAAAACTTCATTAATGGTTAAATATGTTGAAAATTGTTTTGATGAAATTTATACTCAAACTTTAGGTGTTAATTTTATGGAAAGGACAATTAATATCAAAAATACTGAAATTACATTTTCAATTTGGGATTTAGGTGGTGAAAGTGAATTTACAAATATGTTACCATTAGTTGCAACTGATGCAGTTGCAATTTTATTTATGTTTGATTTATCAAGAAAATCAACTCTTAATTCAATTAAAGATTGGTATAGACAAACTCGTGGTTTTAATAGAACTGCAATACCTTTCTTAGTTGGTACTAAATATGATGTTTTCATTGAATTACCAATTGAGGAACAAGATCAAATTACTAAACAAGCAAAAAAATATGCTTCAGCAATGAATGCTCCTCTAATATTTAGTTCAACATCTGCTTCAATTAATATTCAAAAAATATTTAAAATTGTTATAAGTAAAGCTTTCGATTTACGTTTAAAAATACCAGAAATTACTAATACTGGTGAACCAATTCTATTATATCAAGATATATGATTATCATAACTAAAACTATACATACGCAATAAGTTCTTTTAAATTATCATCTCTTTTAAAACAACTGATAATTTCATCATCACTTATATTAAGACGAACAATTCTTTCTTCTTCATTTCTTAAATGTTGCATAAATAATATACCACTATCTTCAAAATTTCTTAAAATATATGAACTATTCTTAATGATCTTTTCATCCTTATCTTCAAATAAAATATCAAATAATGTTAAATTATCAGATTTTAGTTTCTCCTTGATTTCTCTAAATGATAATGTATGTGCCTGTGTTCTTAATTCATCGAAAATATCACCAACTTTAATCTCAGCTACTCCTAAACGTTTCTTTCTCAACATTAAACAAAGAAGTAAAAATTTATTAATGAATGGTAAAGAATTTAAATATGAAGATACAGGTGAATTAGAGGTTTCATTAATAGCTTTCATAATATGCATAATAGTGACAGTATACTTACCATCTAATTCTCTCTTTTCGGCTGAACTTTTCTGTCTAAACTCTTTCTGTGCAAATTCAATAGCTCGAATACAAATCATTAATGATCTTCTTGCATCACCACTAACTGATGCAACTTTTCTTGATGCAAATTCAATTGCATCCTTAGCAATTAATAAATGATTATTATGTGTAGTTAATGTTTCTAATCTATTTTTAATAATTTCACTTAATTGATTATACGAATAACTTGTAAATTGTATTCTAGATAACCCTAATCTACTTGAAATTTTATTTGTTAGTAATCTTTCAGGTAAATCCATTGTATTTGCAACTGCTATTATAATTAATTTAGAATATTCATATGTTGGCCAGTTAAAAAAGTTATACATAATAGATTGACTCTTAGTAACAATTTGATCCAATTCATCTAATAAAACAACCAATGGTAACCTATTCCTATTGTCCTTCTTATTCACAACTTCTTGATTCTCTTCATCTTGTTCAAAGTACTGTTGTAGATATGTTAGGGAATTATTAGCCGAAGTTGCAGTTTTGGATATTTTCTTCCATAAAACTTGATAAGCCTGTTTTGGTCTAACTAACTTTAAACCATTAATTTCAAGATAATTAAAAACTTTCTTACCTTTATTTTCAACAGTCAACTTGGCAGATAATTGTTCAATAACATTTCTAACAGTTGCAGTTTTACCAACACCGGGAGTACCACTAACATAAATACATCTACCCTTTTCAGATTTAATACACCCTTCTAAATTATTATATAACTCATAAAACTCTTCCTCCCTACAAGGAAGTGTTTTCAATTTTGTACCTGTACCTAAAACTTTTTTAGCCATCATCAACATCTTAGTAGTTGAATATTTTTCATCATCTTGTTTTATACCTTTAATCATTTCAAAATTTTCTTGTTCAATATATGCATTATAGTCAATATCATCATCCATTTCATCATCTGATTGTTTACGTGATTTCTTTGACGGTTTTGTACTTTTAGTGTAGTTCTTTCTCTTCCTTTTTCTCGGACTAATTGTTGTTTGATTACCATAAAATTCATCATCCGATGCATCATCAACAGAACTTAAATCTTCATCATCTGAACTGGAATTATTATCATCATCGTCATCATTTTGTTCATTATTACTGAAATCTCCATCCTCTTCCAAATCATCATCATGATCATCGATATAAGTAATACGATCTTGTAGACTTTTCTTTATAGGTGTTTCCTTTGCTAGTTTTTCATCATATATAATACCAGTTTGTTTTATTTTTTCAATTTTAGCTGTCTGTTTAACTTTTTTAGAAGAACTTGAATGTGCTGAAGTAGCTGATGTATTTAATGTCAGTAATTTGACAGTTTCAAGAAATTCATTCTTATTAGAATTGAAATTTTCAAGTATAGTTTCCCAATCAATTATATCTGTAAAATGCGTGTTTAATTCATCACACATTCTTCTACAAATAAATGTATTATCACTTAATTTATCCTTAATATTTCGTACACCTATAACATTGATTTTATAAGCTATATCGACAATTCTAATTGATTCCATAAATGGCGTAAGAAATAAATCTTTTGAGGTGTATTTTTCATCAATTGACTTTTGTTTTATATATTTATTCAAACTTTCATTATATTGAACGAATAACAATACTTTAATTTCTAAAAACTTATCAACTGCTAGTATAATATCTTTAACTAATGCATATACTGTAAATATACTATTTTCGTGTTTTAATGAAATACAATCACCTTCCTTTATTTCAATTCCATCATTTTTTCTTTTAATATGAATATCTGATTTACGACTACGTCTTCGTCCTGCTTTACCATCAAAGACTAGTTCCCATCCAACTATATCTTTCTGAGTTGTTGCCATTTACTCCTTTTTGCAAATGAAACAATCCTCTTGAAAAGATCAAATTAATCTTCAAAATGCGATTACGTGAAATTTTATTTCTAAGCTGTGTATATATACGATCCATGGCTTAAAGTAATAATGGATAAGGTGTATTCATTTAATGTAGAAGGTGTGTTATACACTATTTAATTTACTATAAATCATTATGTTAGCTAAAGATTAAAATACCCCAACTAATGATAAACAATCGTGTTGTTACCATATCAACAACCTATCCATCACATGGTTGAAAGGGATGTCAGGTAATCTCTATTAGAAAATTAGAAAATCATATATATTTTTTAGATTATCTAATTTTTTTGAACATACTCTTTATCATCATTACTTTTTGCTTGGCTTTTTTGTAGCAGCATAAAAGCAACTTTATAGACAAACACAGTCCTAGAATTTAGTTAGATATGATTCTATGGACTAATATAAAATTCTACGGTCAACTACCGTTTGTTAATTTGAGTAAAAGAGCTAAAGTTATATTCTTATTAAGAATTGTGATTTTATTGATAACATTAATTCTTGGAAGTACACTACTTGGATCGAATGCAAAACATGCTCCATTATATGTTTTGAGTACTAAACAATCAGATTTAGCTCAGGGTTTATTCACAGCTTTGAAGAAACTATCAGATCAATCAAACAATTTTATGACAACGTCCGAGTTGAAACTAATAACTAATTATATTGAAGATCATATTGAAGATACACCTGAACAAATAAGAACTGGTTTGAATGATTGGTGTTATGTTAAATATTATCATCCTCCATTTACATTTGATAGTGATGATCCAAATTATATTAGTGATTTACAGATAAATGATGATGAGATTGACCTAAATAATAAAACGATGACTTGTACAGGGAATGAACATGGTTTATTCAACTATCGACAGCAACTGGCATCTATTGGGTTTAATATAATTTTGTCATATGCTTATAGTAAAGTTGTTGATACAACTGTCAATGATGCTACTATGAGATTCACAAGTGATTCCAAATATTCAAATTATTTAGATTCAACTGATACCTTAGCCCACACAAGTTTAAGTTTATTAATAACAACAATAGCAATTCAAGTACTTTTATTTATATCGACATTTGTTTATTATGGAATGAGAGGTAATGAAATGGATGATTCGAATATTTCAATATGGACTAAAAATTATATGGCAGTTTTAACATTTTCTGATTTTGTATTTTCATTTTTTTCCTTTGCAATTTTAGTAATTCAACTCGTTAAATTACAAAATAGTATTAAAAATCAATTAGATAGTTATGGAATTCATATGAAATTTGGTAAAGTATTTATTTCAGTTTCAGTTACTTGGTTATGTTTTACAATCATTCTTTTCTGTCTATGGGCTGGTCCCGTTTGGTTTAGTAGATCAATCAAGAATAAGAAAATAAAAAATGACCAAATTCCACTACCATTAAATGCATATGAATTTGATTATAGATATGCAGATGAAAGTGTCTTGAATAAAGATGATGATGAAGAGGATGAAGTAGATGATGAAGATGTAGACTATAGTGAAGATTTTGACCTTGAAAGTGATACCTACAAAAATAAAAACCAAACACGTACATTTGAAATACCCATTGATGAAGACACAAAATCCACAATAACCTCTAGTACCAATCCTTTTGAATATAAACATTCATTATCAGAGAATGACGTATCTGTTAAACAACCAATTGTTAATAACATTACATTTTTAAGATCAGATCAATTGTTCCATAAAAGAAAAGCTCCAACTACTTTGAATTTCAATATTGTACAAACAGAAGAACTTATCCCATTAACACCCATAATGCCTTCCAGTGATGATGATGGCAAGTTCAGTAACACTACACAGAGGAGTCCCAATGCAAGACTAGACAAAGGAACGCCCTGAGAGATGAGATACCAGGGGATTTACTGAGCCCCCTTAATTTTTTCAAAATTATTATTTTCATGGGGCAAAAAAATCTATAAAAGATGAAAACATCCCTATTTGTGATACCTTCAACATCAATACATAAGATTTATTCATTTGGTCAAATAGATCTTTGCTGTTATGTTTGCTCCTAGTACATCGCCTAACAGTGGTGACTATGGAGATTATCGAGAATATCAACATTATGGAGAACTAGAATTTGATGGACCAGGGTATTTTAAAGATCCTGATTCAATGAATAGTAAGGATACCCATTCAAATAGCTATAAACAAAATAGCCGTGGTGATAATAATATTTTCAATGGAATTAGAAACCCTTTTATAAAAGGATCAGATAATATGTTTAAAACGGGTAATCCTGTAACATTTAATAAAAATGCAATTAGACCCGGCTTTCCAGCTGGGTCAGCAACTTATCGTACTGTTATTGAAAAAAATTCAGGTTCAAGTACTTGTATCAGTAGTGATAATGATTTTTATAACAAGGAGAAATATAACCCCTTAACCAGTGTTAGTACGGAAAGATTGATTATTGCAAGAAAACAAATTATAATGAAATCATACTTCAAAAGTTTCAAAATTTTAAGTTTAATCACATTGATTTTATTTGCTTGTCCTATTTTAAGTCTTATATGTGAAATGTCATGTATTTCTAAAGAGGGTTTATGTTTACCAAAATTTGAAATTCAAACTTCCGGTAAGGAAAATTATATTACAGGTTTTAATATTTTTCAAATGCAACAAGTTGGTAAAGGTAGTACTAAATTCAGCACAGAAATCAGTGAATTATTTGAAACAATTATAAATGGTTTATCAGAATTAATTTTAGACTCATCATTCAATAAGGATTTGATTAAACAGAGTATTGATGATATTTTCAATAATAAGAATAACATTATTTTCAAAACCAGCAATTTCGGATACTGTAAAGAAATGATTAATGGTGGTTTAACTTTTAGTGAATGCCATTTGATCTCTAAGGGTAAAGGTACTGATTTAGTTGGTGTCATTTTAAAAGATTTGATTTATACATTAAGTTCTATGGAAATTGAAGGAGATGCTGAATACATTTCAAATTTGTTTGTTGAAAAATATCAAGTTATGATTAAAAACTTACATATTAGAGGAAATAAATATTTAATGTATGGATATCTAAGTTTAATACTAGGTGAAATAAATTCAATTAAATCTATTATTGGAATTTTAATTGAGAGTGCATGTTTGTTAATGAGTATAATCATTACAATTTATTTCAAGGATGAATGTAACAAGAAATTGAATTTATTCAAAGAACACTTATTTGATAAGAAATATCGTGAGGAAAAAAGTGATGAGTTTTCAATTTCCATTACTATAATCAATATTATTATCAAAATGATTGGATTTTTAATATTAGTGAATTTACTTATGAAAATTGGTGGTGTTATCTATGAGATATGTTACATTATTACTATTAAGAAATTGATTGAAGAGAATCAGTTAAATATAATCAATGGAATCAAAGTTATTTCTAAAGGTATGATTTTAGAGATATTCAATATAATCAGTCAACTTATTGTTTTGATTTTATTGATTGTATGTGTAATTAGTAAACCATGGATAATTAAAATAATTATATAGATATCTATAGAAAGAAAATATAGAGATAATGGTTTAACAATAAAAGAAAAAAAAGTCTAAAAAAGAAAGAAAAAAAGGTCCAAAAATAAAAAAAGTGTTCAAAAAAGAAGTAAAATTAAACATATAATACCAATAATAACGATAAAGATAGTAAAAGATATATAGTCAAAATTATATGACTTTATAGACAGTAGATGAAGGATTTTCAGCAAATCTATAATTCCAAGTATTTACCAATATTTGACCGTTTTGTTCTTCAACAACACAAGATAAATCAACACCAAACCAATGACTCCAAATTGATCTAATTGAAGAAGCGGGAGTATTTAATGAAGTACATTGACCTGATCTATCCTTACCAGATTCATCAAATCTTACCTTTAAATGAGCCAATACTACATGAGTTGAAGTTCCAGGTATCTGATGAGTATCGTATGAAGTTATTTGATGATTTGAATGAGGTAAAGAATTCCATAATTGAATAAAATCTGCTTGAGAGCCAAATGGTTGACCATTTATAATTATTCTAGGTTGAGGATGTAGTCGAGGAAGTGGTGATTGTGAGTCTAAAGATTCAACTAGTGCTGTGAAGGTTGCCTCATTCATTGTATGTGAACTTGGTTAAAGAAGTATTATATATATGGGTTGAGTAGAGGTGATGGTTATTGAGTGAGGGAAAATTCATGAATTGAAGAAATTTTTTGAACATGTTGAATTTTCCATTTGTGTATGCATGCATATTTTACAGTGCTGCAAAGTGAATATTGTTTCTTTATATGGTAAGAATGATTGGAGCATTTAAGAGTACATGCAGCGTGCTATCTGGTTTATTATGGAAGAAACCATGGAGATTATCAGCACCACAAAAGAGAAGACAAAGACATCGTATGCAAACAGTTGATGAAAATATTAGAGTATTATTTGAAGGATTACAAGAAAATGGTATGAATAGTAAAAAAGTTACCAATTTACAATTAAATTTCCCAAAGGAAAATGAAATGTTAGCAAAGGATAAATATACAGTTTTCAATAAACATGCAAGAGGATATAGAAAAGGTGCTCATTTTGTACCAAAATGGACTAAATTATCATTACGTGAAAACCCTGACAACTATTAGTTTATTTATACACACATAATAAAAATACATAACTATATCGATAATAGATAGATAGATAATTAAATAAAATCTTGTTATATAGCATCCCATATAAAATTTGAAACGAAATAATCACTATAACTATCATCTAATGAAAGAGTACTTATTTTATTTGATTGTTTATTAAGTATTATAACTTCATCATTAACAATTCTTACACCTGTAGCATTATATAATTTATAAATTAAGTTATTTGGGGTCTTTGAATTCTGGGGTTTTTGAAATTGTGAAATTGTTGAATGAAGTGAATTAAGCCTTTTCAAATTATCATTATAAGATAATTTTAATGAATTAATTTGCATATTAAGTGAAGTTATTGAACGAGCAGTATTAAAAATTTGATTTTCAAGTTTTTTCAGATCATGACGAGTCTGCTTTGTTTGTTGACTTGAAGTTATTGATTTAATTGAAGCTGCAATGTTTTCATTTTGTCTTGTTAGTGAATCAATTGATAATTGTAATGAAGTTAAAGAATCATTATGAAGTGCCTGTAAACGTAAAATTCTTTGAGATATTGCATCAATATAGGATAGATCATTAAGATCTAATAAAGATGCCGTTTCAGCTATTGATGACATTGTCTAGGGGATGTAGTTACTACCTCAAAGGATGTAAAGGTTGTTACATAGTAAATATTCACTGATAGTGAGAAAAAGAAAAAAAATGATTTTATTATGTAATAGAGATTGAAAATTATACTAAGTGACACCATTAGAGAGGCCATTGTTCATTTAGTTCATTAATATAGAATAGAGTAACTGAATATATATATACAATATGGGGTGGTTAGATGATAGTAATCCAAAGGAGAGAATTAATGGACTTCCATCATGGGTTTTAACACCTGCAGAGGAGAAAAAAGTTATTGAAAGATTTCAAATTGCAGTTTGGGAAGCTTGTGATCCATATGTACGTGAATTTAAGAAATGTGAAGCAAATACAGGTTTTGGGGTCTTATTTAAATGTAAGAAAGAAGGTGATGCAATGAGGGAATGTGTTCAACGTCACAAGGACCATAAATATGTTGATGAAGTGCGTGACGCCTTTATTAGGGAGAAACAAGAGAGACTTAAGGAGGGGAAACAATAGTATAATCAGTGGAGAATATATACTATACACTGTGTGATAAGGGACTGGTTGGTGAAGATTTAATGCTTACATTTAGTAATCTCAACACCCTTATATATATCTTATCTTAACATATAAAATATACAGAAAGACTCTTGTAAATAACAAATACTTTTTATCTTAATCTATATGCTACTTTTTACTACTTAATAATAAAAACAATACTAAAATTCTTTAAACAATGTCATCATTTCTTGATCGTTGGCTAGCTCGAGACAATAAAAAAACACACAATAATGCATTACATGGTGCAAACACTGGATCATCATATTCTAAACCTATGTACTCATCAGCCCATGGACCACTTGAGAAAGAGTACAACACTCCTTATGATCCAATGAAGGAGAAGACCACACCAAATTTAACTAATACGCCATGGAGATACTACCGACGCGACTCTGCAGGCTCAGCAACTTCAACAGAGTCTAACGGGTCAACAACTGGCTCAGCTTAATCAGAGGGAAAACGCCCCCTCTCTCCCCTTTTTTGTATTTAAGATATACAAATCTTCTTCTTTTACTCTTTTCTTTGCAATGGTTATATAACAAATCCTATATATATAATAAACATAACTAATACTATGGATATACCTCCTCGAATATTACTTACAGCTCCAACAGATCGAAGTGGTTCGATCTCTTTAAGGAGTCGTAATAACAGTAACGTGTCAAATATTTCCTCTTCATTTAGTAACAATAGTAGTAATGATGGTTTGAATGTTAATAACAGTATAAATACTAATTTAAATGGTACTGATGATGATAATGATGATTATAATGATGATGATTTATCTTTATGGATGCCAACAAATGATGATAATCATAGTTCAAATGCTGGTTCAATTTCAAATAATTCATCACCTGAAATTTCAAATACGTCATTATCAAATCCTGATGTTGCATCCTTCCTCTTAATACCAAATGATTCACATAAGTCCAATAATAATACAACATATGATAATAATAATCAAATTCAATCATCCTCATCGTTAAATACATCAACTGGATTAACTAATAGCCCCTATACTTCTCCATCTTCAAATCAATCTCAATTCGATAGGAAAAAATTATTGTTAGGGAACACTCTTAACTTTTTCACTCCAAAGTCAAATGTAAGACTATTTTGTCATAAAGTTTTATCATTCAAATATACCCACATCTTCTTAACAGTTCTTTTACTTATTCAAATAGGTTTATTATCTTATCAACATTGGAAATTCGAAAATGGTTACGTTTTTGCAAAAGGTTATAATTGGGTGGATTGGATTTTAGTAGTTTTTTACATCATTTATACAGTTGAAATGTTTATGAAAATAATATCTTATGGTTTATTTCAGTTCCCAAAAGATATCCCAGATGATTTATTAGAGGAATTATCAGATAAATCATCAGATAATGATCCAAATATCCAGATTATTGATGATTATTTGTCAGATTCATCTGATTCAATTGATGTAACCTCTGTTATTATACCAAATATTCCATTCATTAATTCAAATAATGAGACAAATTCAGAGCCAAGTACTATAAAGAACTCTATACTAAATATGATACCTAACAGAAGGAAACATAAAATTACTCATTATTTAATACCCCCTTATTTACGAACTGATTGGAATAGATTAGATTTCGTTTCCATAATTTCCTTTTGGGTATCTTTCTTTATCGCATTTAAATTTGCAGAGTCAGCTAAAGCTCAAATTTTTAGATCTTTAATGTGTTTACGTATATTACATATTTTATCAATGTCATCATTTTCAAGAAGAATTTTAGCAAGTCTTAAAAATGCTGCTCGTCAATCAAAAGATATATGGATATTCTTATTCTGCTTTTGGGTCTTATTATCAATTATTGGTGTCGAATCATTCAAATCTTCACTTAGACGTCAATGTGTTTGGGAAAATCCAGATAATTCAACTGATACTTTTATAAATGAATTTCAATTTTGTGGTTCTTGGTTAGATGATAATAAAAATCCAATGCCTTATATACTATCCAATGGTGAATCTTCATTAACTACTAAAGGTTACACTTGTCCGGTTAATTCAAAATGTATATCTGGAGAAAATCCCTATAATGGTAAAGTTTCATTTGATAATATCGTCCAATCAATGCAATCTGTTTTCGTCATTATTTCAGCAAATACTTTTACAGATATAATGTATTATACAATGGATAGTGATTCAATGGCAGCTGCTTTGTTTTACATTTGTTCAATATTTATCTTAGTTGTCTGGTTACTTAATTTATTTATTGCAGTTATTATCCATTCATATAAAAAAGATCTTCAATCTAAGAAAAACAGTTTTTTAAATAGAGTTAAAACGAAATATGAAGATTTTGTTAATAATTCCAAGTATTTAAAACATTTATTCAAATTTGAAATTATACCAGTTACCCTTATAATTGTTTGGTTTTGTTATAGTTGTACCAAAACTAGGAAAAATGGTGTTTTACCTAACTCTTATTATGTTGCAGATTTAATTGTTAGTTCATTACTGTTGTTTGAAATTGTTTTCAGGTTTACTTTTTTTGTTATTGAAAAAAATCCATGTATATTTTTTTACTCAATCTTCAACTTAACTGATTTGTTCATTGCTATTTTTTCATTCATAATGTCATTACCACCTGTTTATAATTCACTATCATCAGTTAATAATGGTTGGCTTTCAATTTTTGGTATTCTGAGATTTTATAGAGTTATTCATTTTGTTAAACCATTAAAAAATGCTTGGATGTTAGCTTTGAAAAAATTTAAACCTTTTATGCAACTTGTTGTATTTGGTATGGTTTTATTATACCTCGTTAGTATTATACTTGCAAGATTAGTGGAAGGTGTTGTTCCAGTTGATGAAATGTCAGATAGTCCATGGATTATGTACAATTTACCTAACACGATTGTTTCATTATTCATTATTACAACTACTGAAAATTGGTCTGAAGTTTTATATACAGTTGAATCATATTCAACATCTACATTTAATACAGTCTGTATTGCAACAGCACTAATTTTTTGGTTTATCCTTTCTAATACTGTTTTAATGGGTATTTTCATTGCTATTATTACAGGTAGTTTAGAATTACCAGAAACTGAGAAAAAATTAAATCAAATCAAGCAATTTGTTAAATCATGTATTGATAAAATTCAAAATAATAATAATACTGATGGGTTATTTGATTTAATGAAGAACAATTTTGATAGAAATGTTGAATCGCAACAAGCAATGTTTTTTTTAAATAAGTTGAATGAAAATTTAGTAATGAATGGATATGATAAAATTAATATTAATGATTATATCAAAGAAAGACATGATGATAAGAAATTTTCTAAAAGATTGAAACTTTTCAGATATCGTTTGAGAGAGGCTTTATATATCAATGATTTAGTTATGTTTTTGAAATCAACTAAAAATGAATTCAAACTATTATATTTAAAATTATTAGGGAGACCAATTCCTAATGAATTAGTCGACAATGCCCCAACAGTTGAATCAATACCATTAGATCCATTTGATAATATAAATGATGTATTAGAAGAAGATTGTCAAGATGATATAGACAGAGAACTTCAAAATTTGAATAGCAGAAAATCAGTATTCAAGAAAGTTAGAGAATGGATTAAATCTGATCAAAATGTTGATCGTTCATTATTTATTTTTACTAATGATAATCCAATCCGTCGATTTTGTCAATTATTTACAACACCAGTGAAACCACGTATAGAAGGTAAACAACCATCACCCAAATTATTGTATTCTTTCAATGTTTTTATGTTCTTGGCTTCCGTTGTTGTTGTTGTTCTTGCATGTTATGAAACACCATTATATAGAAAAGTTAACTCGTTTGATGTTTTACAAAATAACTGGATGATTGTTCCTGATATTATTTTCATGGTGATTTTCACTTTTGAATTTGTCATTAAAATTGTTGCTGATGGGTTTGTTTTCGGTAAAAGAAGTTATTTCAAAAGTTTTTGGAATATTCTTGATTTTATTGTGTTGTTATCTTTTTGGATTACTGTTTTATCAACTATTAACAATAATTACTCATCAGTTATAACATTTGGTGCTTTAAAGGCATTAAGAGCTTTCCGTTTGTTAACAATTACTAATGAATCTCAAATGGTATTTCATTTTGCAGTTGTTTCAGCATTTTTCAAAATCTTCTCAGCAGCATTCGTTTCTCTTTCTTTACTATTACCATTTGCATTATGGGGGTTGAATATTTTCAGTAATGAATTATCTCATTGTATTGATGGTGAATCTACATTAAATGAGTGTGTTTTAGAATTTGAAAATCAAGTTTTTAACTGGAATGTTTTAAGTCCAAATTATATTGAAACACCCTATCTTCATTTTGATGATTTTGGTGATTCAGCTCAAACATTATTTGAGATTTTGTCACTGGAAGGTTGGGTTGATTTATTAAGTGATGTTATGAATATTGGTGATTATGGTGAACAACCAGATACATTTCAATCACCAGGTAATGGTGTTTTTGTTATCATTTTCATTTTTTGTGCTACAATTTTCATTATCAACTTATTTATTGCTATTATTATTAATAATTATACTTTACAAACAGGTACTGCGTTTTTGAATAATGAACAATATGGTTGGTATGAAATTAAGAAAGTGTTGAGTAGAGTTAAACCATCAAGAAGAAGAGATGATGGTAAACTGAGTGATTTCCAAATTAAATTGTCTAAGATTGTTACTGCAAAGAGAGGTAAATGGGCAAAGTTTATGAATTTTGTTATTTTGTGTCATTTTGCGGTTTTAATATCCGAATCTTATCCTGATTCAAGTCACGGATTAATTATCAGAAATGCATTGTACTTGGTGACAAGTTTTACTCTATTAGTTCATTCATCACTGGTTCAATATTGTTTAGGATTTAAAGTTTATTATTCAAATAAGTTTAATTTTGCAACTATGATTATATTAATTTCATCAGTTATAATGTCATGTATTTCATTGAAGTACACATTCCAGAGTGTTTTTTACAATATTTATAAAGTTTTCTTGGTTTCTGTTTTGATTTTGATTATACCTCAAAGTGATTCATTAAATCAATTGATTAAGTATGGTTCTGCTAGTTTATTCTCATTGATGACATTACTGTATACATGGTTAGTTTTGTTTTTAGTTTTTGCAATTGCATTAAATCAATTATTTGGTATGACTAAAATTGGACCTAATACTACAGGTAATTTAAATGCAAGAACTGTTACAAAAGCAATGATTATGTTATTCAGAAACAGTTTTGGAGAAGGTTGGAATTATATTGCAAGAGATTTTATGATTGAAAGTCCGGATTGTTTTGCAGGTGGATTTGGTAATAGTGATTGTGGAAATCGTTCATTAGCAATGTTTTTATTCTTTGTTTGGAATATTTTATCAATGTACATCTTTTTGAATATTTTGATTTCTGTTGTTATCAACAATTTCAGTTATGTTTATCATGGATCAGGACCACATAAATTAATTACTAGAGATGAAATTAGAAAGTTTAAAAAGGCTTGGAATGAGTTAGATATTACAGGATCGGGATTCATTTATGAAAATGATTTATTTAAATTTTTACATTCATTAGATGGTGTTTTATCATATCATGTTTATCCAAATGGTTTAAGTTTACAAAAAATCTCTAATGAAGTGTTATTCAAATTTAATGATTATAATGGATATGATTTTAAAATTGATCTAGATAAACTGAATGATATCTTATCACTAATTAATTTTACAGAAATTCGTAAAAGAAGAAGAAGATATGATAAGATGGTTTTTGAACTTCTACAAGCTGCAACTGTTTTGAAATTCGGTAATGCAGCACCAGTTAGAAAGATTCCATTCAAGGAAGCTATTTTGATCATTGGTTATTATTCAAGATTTGATGATAGTACATGTTTGAATTTAGAAGATTTCTTAAAACATTCCACTAAGATTAGAGAAATCAATAGAGAAATTAGAAAAACTAAAGTTTTAGCAAGTATTAAAACCACTTTTACAAGATTAAGATATAAATACTATGTTGATAAATGTGATATATTCAATCAAATCAAGAATGCGCCTAATGCTGTTGAAAGAGAAAGGATAAAGCAAAAGTTCAGAAACAGTTTGAAAGGTGCTGATATATCAATGGATAAATTATTAGAAAATTTCAATAATAATAATGGTGAAGAAGGTGTAATGTTTGATGATAATCCATTTTTCAATAATAATTTGTACAGAGTTATGTCACAGAGTAGTAGAAATCCATTTAGTGATGTTTATGAAACTAGGAAAAGAAATAGTTTACTGAATGAGACTGAACATAGAATAGTGATTGAAGATGAGGATGATGATTCCAATAAGGAAATGAAAAAGGGACATCAAGTTAATGAAGCTATTTATAACTACGATAAAGAAGAAGAAGAGGATTATGACGGCGATGATGATTTTATCAAAAGGAAACATTTATAATTTAATTTACACATTTAGAAACATTATATAGAAAAAAAGAATATTAAAATTTAAATAAACTCTAAAAGCTTATAATAACTGATAAAGTACATAATAAAATTATTAATAATTTTCAGTTTTCATATCAGTTAAACCAAGATCTTCATTTTCTTGTTCAGTTCTTGGATAATGTTCAATTTTCATATTTGGATCAGCATCAGGTGCATAAACATTTTGAATATAAGATGAAGATAATGGATCAATCATATGAATCGTAAATTTAGTTTTACCATCAATTGCTTTATCTAAATTATCAAAGAATACATTCCATCTATTTTTAGTTTCAGGAGCCATTGAATCTGAAGTTTGAGTATAAACTCTTGAATGTAATTCATCTCTAACTTGTCTTAATAAACCTTCAATTGTTGTAAAACGACCACCTAAAGTACCAGGAGTTAAATCTAAATTTAGTTCAGGTATTGACATACCACAAGTTTCAGATTTAAGAATATCACGAGCTAAATCTTCTGGATCATCACATAAAAGTTGAATTTTTGTACCATGATCAGGAATTTCACCACCAGTTTTAACTTCATTTGATTTATAACCACAATTATCGCAAACTGTTGACATAATGACAACATCTTTGAAATGTGGTATATTAACTAATTTCATATGAGTTTCACAAGGTGCATAACAACCCGAACAAGTTGCTTTAAAAGTTTCAACTTCATTTGTAAAATTTTCAATTTCAGATTTATCACTTATTATACCAGTTGATCTTGGATTATCATTTTCTAAATTTTCAGCAGTTTTTTGATGTTGATGTTGAAGTTCAACTAATTTTTTAGCTTCTTCACTTTTAAGTTTTGAAATTTCTCTTTCACGTTGAGCAATTTCATCCTCTGAGATTAAACCTAATTGAACATTTTGAGCAGGTGACCTTGCATAATATGTACAACTCCATTTATGTTGAGGTTCACCTGGAACATATTCAATCCAAGAATTACCTGCAGGATCATCAACAATTAAAGTTAAAGGTAAAGTACCTTCTTCACAGTTAATACATTTTTGAACTTTTGTAATAAATTCTTCAATTTTTTCATAAGTTTCAGGTTGTAAAGATTTTCTTTGAGGTTGTTCAATCTTTAAATTATCAATCATTTCAGTTAATAAACCTTCAGGTGTAATTAATTGACCTCTTTGTTGGGGAATTTCAATATCTAATTCAACAAATTTACAAGTACATGAATCAGATTTAACAACTTGTCTATTAAAATCTTCTGAATTTTCAATTTTTAACATATATCTTGAACCTTTTTCTTGAATTTCGGAAGCTGGTTGAATTTCACTATTCTTAAAATGACAATGTGGACATTCAAATGACATTAAAACAATTTGTTTAAAGAATGGAATTGATGTAAGTAATAATCTAGTAACACCATTTTTACCACATCTCATACATAATGAATCAATTTCTTGAACTGGATGACCTTGAGCATCTTCTGCACCTGTTTTTCTTAAACCTTGATCATCAACCTGTTGATCATTATTTGATTCAGTATCTGCTTCATTTGCAAGTTCACCAACTGGTTTAAAAAATTCTTCTTGAGTTTGTTGAGTTTGTTGTTGATTATTTTGTTCTACTTGTTGTGACATTATTTTTTGCTTTTTATCGATATGATCACTTTCGTTGTTTTGCATTCTCTTTCTAAAAGTAAAAGGAGTGGATGAATTATGGTTAAATAAGTTAAAAAATGATTAATAATTCATGTTCAAAGTGAAAAATTTCAATTTTTTTCCATTTCCACTAGTTTTTGATAGATTCTTCTAGAAGGTTATAGATTATATCCGAAAAAATAAAAAAATAATCAAAGCACGATCACGTGACTGTTATCTCCGAGAGAATAAAGGGGGCTCAACAATTTGTTTTTCTTTTCTTACTGATAAGATTAATATTTACTACAAGTTATTTATGTATTAATGTATCAATATAATTTAGGATAATAAATTTAATTTTAATTGATTATACAATAGAGTATATAGTGTATAACTTCAAAGACATAACATTTCATATATATAATTAAAAATAAAATAATAAATTTATAAATCAATTAAAACTTCTTTGCTGGGTTAGATGGAGTATCAGACAGCTTGTCACCAACTTTTTGAGATAATGATTTATCTTCTTCTGGTTGTAATGAAGCTGCAACCTTATCATAAGCATCAGTAACTGCTTCAGTGGTCTTGTCCCATAATGATTTATCTTCTTCTGGTTTTGCAGATTCTGCAATTTTATCAGTAAAGTTCTTTCTACCTTCGTCAGACATTTTTAGTTAATTAGTTGTTTTAGTTTGTTTTGTTTTGGATCGATTGTTCCTGATAAAAGAAGATAAGTATAACAGAGGATGAAAATGGTTGAGAGAATATAATAGGAATTCATCTATATTTATACTATTTTAACCTGGGCTATGTTGTACATAGCGAATGTGCAACTTGGGAAAGGTTTGAAGGACATGCACCAAAAATACTACGTAGTTTATCATCAACAGTTATCTGAAATACACAGTTTTACGTATTGGTTATGGAGGGATAGGTTATGAAACCAATAAATTGGCTACAAGAACATTTTCGAATATTTAATTTATTCCTTTTATGCTAATTTTAGATTAATTGCATGTCATTAATTCGTTATAAACTGTTATTAAATGATATTATGGTAAGATTTACATAACAAAACACCCGGAGTTAGTAAACTAACTCAATCTTCCTCTAATTCACCAGCCTCTACAAGTCCCCTCTTGAAAAAGGAACGTACATTTTCATTCAATGCAGTATCAAATGTAGATTCACCTGAACTTGTTTCTTTTTTCCAATCTGCACCATATTTAACTAATTGAAGAGCAACATCTGCATTACCTTCAGCTAATGCATGATGAATTGCTGTCATACCAAAATTATCAGTAAAATCTAATGGTGATTTACCATTTTCAACTAATAATTGAACCATTTTTTCACTACCAATAGCTGCAGCTCTATGAATTGGTAACTGATTCTTTTTATCCTTAATTCTAACACTTGCCCTTAAATCAAAAATCAAAAATTTAGCAATTTCATAATTATTTTTACTAACTGCATAATGTAAACATGTTTGACCTGTTGATGTTTGTGCATTAATATCAGGTAATGGTATATGAGTTGCTAATAATTTGAAAATATTAAAATTACCTGCAGATGCTGCAATATGTAATGGATTCCAATTTGAATCATCTAAAATTTCATCCAACTCAATTTCATTCTTCTTACCCTTAAAATCAACACATTGATCATATGGATTAAGTAAAACTTTAACTATTTCAAAATTTTGAAATGAAACTGCCCAATGTAATGGAGTTCTACCATCTGAATCTTTAGTATTGTATAAATTTGGATCTTCTGACAATAGTTTCTTAACAATACCGATATTGCCATCGCAAACTGCTCTCTGTATATCTGATGGATCTATAGACATTGTATCTCAGTAGTAGTATATATATATATATATATATATATATATATATATATAATAGTAAGTCTTGTACCACTATAATGAAAGACAGCTGAGCCCAGTGCTAAACACTATGAAAATTTACAGTGGCAAATTTGAATTTTTTTTACTTACTGCGAGAAACAGCATTGTATATTAATTAATGATTTAACTTATAACTCAATACCTCTATTTTTGCCTCTGGTTTAATCTTAACTAAACAACACAATGAACAGTAACGACTGGCAAAACTTTGCAAGAGATTTGCAAAAGAGAGCAGAACAAATCTCAAAATCATCTTCCGGTAGAGGTCGTAATGGTTTTAAACCACCTTCAGGTTCAGGTGCTCCAAAAGGTGCATTATTCGGTGTTGGAGGTTTATTATTACTTGGTGGTGTACTTATGGTTGCTCAAAGTTCATTATATAATGTTAATGGTGGTGAAAGAGCTGTTATATATGATAGATTAAGTGGTGTTTTACCTCAAGTTGTTGGTGAAGGTACTCATATTAAAATTCCTTTTTTACAATTCCCAACAGTTTATGATATTAGAGCAAAACCAAGAACTGTTGCTTCATTAACTGGTACAAAAGATTTACAAATGGTTAATATCTCTTGTAGAGTTTTATCAAGACCTGATGTTAATTCTTTACCAACAATTCATAGAACTTTAGGTAAAGATTATGATGAAAGAGTTTTACCTTCAATTATTAATGAAGTTTTAAAAGCTGTCGTTGCACAATTCAATGCAATTCAATTAATTACTCAAAGAGAAAAAGTTTCAAGACTTGTTAGAGAAAATTTAGTTAAAAGAGCTGCTTATTTTAATCTTTTATTAGATGATGTCTCACTTACTGCAATGACTTTCTCACCTGAATTTTCAACTGCCGTTGAAGCAAAGCAAATTTCTCAACAAGATGCTCAAAGAGCTTCATTCGTTGTTGATAAAGCAATTCAAGAAAAACAATATATGGTCGTTAAAGCTCAAGGTGAAGCGAAATCTGCTGAATTAATTGGTGATGCAATTAAAAGATCAAAAGATTATGTTGAATTAAAGAGATTAGAAACTGCTAAAGATATTGCTGAAATTCTGTCAAAATCTCCAAACAGAGTTTACTTAGATAATGAAGCATTATTATTAAATACTATCACTGATTCAAGATCAAAGAAATAATATCTGTTAATTTTATAATTATTTAAATTTTTCTGTATATAAAAAAACGAAACAAAAATTAAGTGGAATCAAAATCGGGTTTTTATTTTTAAAACGTTTATAAAAATTTGTATAATGTAGAGGAGAGTAGTAAAAAGTAAAGAGTTAAAGTAAGACGTAGACATGTTTAGCTAAATTTTTAAAACACAAAAGGATTTAAAAAATGCAAATTTATTATTATATTACTTATATTTAATTAAGTTAAATTATTATAGTGACAAGATGAGAAGTTAAGATTCAAGCAATGATTGAACTTAAAGTTGCATTAGCTGCAACTGCGCCATTAGATTTAGTATTTAACCATTTTAAATATTCAATAACTTTGGCTTTAAGTTCATCATTTGCGAATTGATTCAATCTTTCAATATTTTCTTCTCTACCAAGTGTACTTTCAGCAATTAATTTATCCTTTTCAGCTTCTTTAATAAATACACCTGCAAAATAATTAACGATTGATGGAATATTTGCATTCATCCATGGATTTTCATTTGTTGATAATTTAATGATTAATTCAAAAATTGGTGTATTTTCTTCAAAACCAGTTTCTAATGGTAAGTGTTCAAATAATGCAGGTAAAATTGCATCAACTGGAACTGCATTTTCATGTTTTAATGTCATACGAGCAACACAACCACATGCATTTGCAAAAGTTCTATTAATAGTTTCAACAGTTTCATCATCACCATCTTCATTCTTTAATGCTTCTTTATCAGCTTTATTTAATAATTTTGATAATGATGCTAAAATAGTTGGATAAGCAGATGATGCATCAAAATTTGCAAATTCAATTGCAATACCAACACCATAAGCTGCATTACCACGAACTTCACTTGATTTATCATTTGTTAATTTATTAACAAATATTTCTAATAATTCTTGTGAATATGGATTATTGTTTTTCATACCATTAGTAATTTCAGCTAAACAACCTAAAGTTGAAACACGTTTACTCTTAGATTTTGAGTTAATTTGTGTATAAATTAAATCTTTAAATTCTGCAAAAATTGTTGGGAATTCTGCATTAATTGCAGTTGATAATGAAATTAAAACTTCTAATGCAGAATCATAGACAACTGCATCAGTTTCATTGGTATCTTCATCTTCTGGCATATCTTCATCCTTTTCTTGACATGGATGAGAATTACGTAAAATTAAAGTAGTTTGTTCTAATAAAGTTGTTAAAGATTTTGAATCTTTTTCATCAATAACTGCAATTTTACCCATTGATTTTGCATATTCATAGAATGAATCAAGACATGTAATAATAACATTAACATCAACTTCATCAATCATTAATTCTGCAGTGTTTTCTCTAACATTTTGAATTAGGGTTGAGACGGTTTCAGTATTACCGAAAACATCATACATTGATTTAGTAATTTTCCATAAAATTGAAATACAACTTGCACCAATAGAGAATGATTCAGAAATTTGTTGAATTAAAATAGTGAAAGTTGATTCAACGAATGGTGCAAATGCTTCTTTAGTACCAACTGCTAAATCACCTAATGCAACTAATGCAACTTCCTTTTCAGTTGCAATACCTGAAGAAAAGTTCAAGTTATCAGCAATTGCATCTTCTTCAACATCATCTTCCATATTTAATTGGAATTCATCTTGTTCTAAACATTTTTGAATTTCAGGTATAATTTTTGGTAAGAATGATGAGAATTGTTCACCATAAACTTTAGCCATATTTGAAATAAAAGCGAAACCTGATTCTCTTAATCTTGAATTATCAGATTGAATTGCAGAATATGATGCATTCATTAAAGGTTCTGCATAAGGACCGAAAGCATCACTACCTACAGCTCTTGCCATTGATGAAATATTTTCGAAAGTTTGAGCACGTAATTCAATATCATCTTCTGACATACCTTCAATATCATTCATATTAGCAATAAATTTTTCTAATAATTGAATTGAATTTTGGAAATATGGAATAAAATATTTACCTGAAGCATAAGCAACTGAACCAATTGCTGAAACAATTGCGGATTTTAATGATGATGATTGAGCGGAATCTAACATATGGAATAATTTATTCATTAATGGTTCGATATAGTTTTTAATTGCATCTGAAGCCATGTATTCAATTAAGGTATCTAAGGCATAAGTTGCATATTTATAGACTAAGATTTTATCAGTTGAATCAATGATAGTAATAATTGGTTGCATTAAAACTTCATAATGTTCAGCAACTGCATCCTTTAATGATTCACCTAAGATAGCTAAACATTTTAATGAAGCAGCTTTAACAATAATTGATTGATCATTTAAACCAGCAGAAATCATTTGAATAATTTTTGGTAATTGAACACTTAAATAATCTGGACCACCTTCAACACAAGCTGAGATTGCTAATAAACTTGCTCTTCTTTCGAAAGGATTTGAGGAAGCTAATAAAGCAGGTGCAGCTTCTAAAACTGGCTGAATAACTTGATTTGGAGGTAATTCATAAGCTAAGATATTTAATAATCTAATTGCTAAAGCATTTGGTTCTTCCTCTTCATTTTCATTTTCTTCAGATTCAGTGTTTAATTGATCTTCAACTGAATCATCTTCTTCACCTGCAATACGTAAAGCAGTTTGAGATAATTGTTGACCTAATTGAGCTTGAGAAATCTTAGATTTTCTGTAAGAGACACATTGAGTTAAATTGGATAAAGCAAAACATCTAATTTGAGGTTCAACATCGTTATTAAGAGAAGTTTCAATCATGAATTGAATAATATTAAGGAAATTGTTACCTAATAATTTCATATCTAACATAACGATATAGTTGAAAGCAGTGAATAATTCTTTAGTTTTATCTGAATCATCAAAATTAAGTGAATTTTTCAAAACTTGTAACATACTTGGAATTAATAAAGAGAAAGGAGCTGCTAAAGAGTTTAATAAAGTTTCATCTTCATCAATTGCACTTGATAAAGCTTCTAAACAAAGAACGGTATTGATTTGAACAACTGGAGATTCATTATCTTGTAAAGTAGTTGCAAATAATTCTAAAAATGAAGCACTATGATCAGCCCATGATAAAGGTAATTGTTCTAAGATACAATATAAGATAAAAGTTGCAGTTTCTCTAGTTTGTTTATTTGAGTCAGTTGCAGCGGAGACTAAAGAATTTAAAAGGTTTGACCATTGATTATTTTCAATATCAATATAAGCGATATCAGCAATTAATCTTGAAGTTGAATGTCTAATATCTTGTTTTGGATAAGTGAAAGCAAATGGTAAAATTGAATCTCTAATTGATTGTTGAATTGAATCATCTAATTCATCCCAATATTTTGAAACTAATTTTTTAGCTTCAACTGCAGCTAATTTTTTAACACCATCATTTTGAGAAGTTTGTAAAATTTGAATTAATGAAGGTAAAGAAACTGTTTTATTGAAAAATTCATTCTTTAGATGTTGAGTTGCTTGTTTAATTGCTTCATTATCTGGTAATAATACCATTGATAGAGTATTTTCCAGTGATTGAACAAATTGTTGATCCATGATTGATTAGGATGTAATGGATGGTGTTTTACAGACTTGTTTCAGTGATCAATGAAGAGTCCAAAAGCCAAAGACAAAGCCAAAACCAAAGTCAAAATAAAGAAAGTAAATAATTAATAAATTTATTTAATGAAATTCCAAAGGGAAATTAAAAAAAAAAAAAATTTTTTTTTCTCCAAAAAAATTGAAAAATCAATTTGCTTTCTCACTGTTATGATAAAATATTATATATATCTAAAGTCGCATCGACGCTGTGGGGTTTTTACCCTTCAATTACCGTTACATGAATATTTGACATCAATGTTTAAAGACTTAGTATTATACTTAGGATTAAGTATTGGATCATTGTGGTTTATCATTGGAATATCGGTAATTATGTCTTCTAGAGTTCTCTATCAACTCTACAATGTTGCCGCTGGATCTACAAAGGTTCTCAAACAATCATTGGAATCTATAACTGAAAATTGTACTATTTTACAATCAATTAGAGGTAACGATCAACTATATAATGAAGCTAAAAATGTTTCTGAACAAGCAAGGGCAAATGCTGCTAAGAGAGAATTTAATTCTGATAATATTAAACCATTGGCTCATCATTTAGGTGAAAATGGTGAATCTGAAATTGACATCTTTAAATTAGCAAAAGATAAATCAAATAAAGTTCGTCAAAATAATAATCAAAATCAAAATCCCAATCGCACGCAAAAACGTGAGTTTCATACATCTAGGAGATTAAATAAAGAAAATGATAATGATAACAATGATATAAAAACTGCTACAGTTATTGGAGAAAAAGCTGAAAATGGAATTAAATTAACTCAAGCTCCAATACCTTCATCAAGATTAGGTAGATTATTTCATTATGGTACATTAGCTGCATCAATGGGTGCTCACGTTCTGAAAGATAGTGCAACTCATTATGCTAAAACTGGTAAAGTACCAGAAATTAAATCATTATTATTATCACCACGTAATATTGAATTAATGGCTAGAAAATTCTCTCAAATGCGTGGAGCTGCTCTTAAAGTTGGTCAAATGTTATCTTTCCAAGATAATTCAATTTTACCACCTGATATTCAGAAAATTTTATTAAGAGTTCAAAATAATGCTCATTATATGCCTGCTGATCAATTAGAGAAAACAATTTCATTTGAATTAGGTGATAATTGGAGATCAAGATTATTTGCTAGTTTTGATGATATACCAATTGCAGCTGCTTCGATTGGTCAAGTTCATACTGCTGTAACTAAAAAGGAATTAGATCAAGTTGTTGTTAAAGTTCAATATCCTGGTGTTGCAGATTCAATTGATTCAGATTTAGATAATATTTTAACTTTATTAACTTCAACAAAACTTTTACCACCTGGTATGTTTCTGGAAAAATCAATTGCAAATGCAAGAGTTGAATTAAAATGGGAATGTGATTATATTAGAGAAGCAACTAATGTTGTTAGATATAAGGAAATGTTACAAAATGAACCAGTTTTTGAAGTTCCAAAAATTTATCATGATTTATCAGATGAACATGTTTTAACAATGCAAAGAATGAAAGGTATAGAAATTGCAAAAGGTAATTGGTCACAAGATATTAAAAATAAAATTTCAGCTGAAATTATGAGATTAACTTTAATGGAAATTTATAAATTTAGATTTATGCAAACTGATCCAAATTGGGCAAATTTTCTTTATAATGCAAAAACTGATAAAATTGAATTATTAGATTTTGGTGCTTGTCGTGAATTTGATAAATCATTTACAATTCCATATACAAATACTTTACGTGCAGCTATAAAGGAAGATCGTGAAGCTGCTAAAAAATATTCAATTGAATTAGGATTTTTAACAGGTTTAGAATCTGATGCGATGACTGAAGCTCATATTGATTCAATTATGGTATTAGGTGAACCATTTAGAGAATCTAATAATGAAGGTTTATATGATTTTGAATCTCAAACAATTACTGATAGAGTTCGTACAAATATTAAATTAATGTTAAATGAAAGATTAACTCCACCTCCAGAGGAAACTTATTCATTACATAGAAAATTAAGTGGTGCATATTTATTATGTGCTAGAATGAAAGCTAAAATTCCATCAAAGCAAATCTTCCGTGAAGTAATTGGCCTTGATTATGAATAATTTACATGTAAATAATATATAAAATAAAAATAAAATAAATAAATAAATAAATAAATCTTATTTTAATTCTAATGTCTCTTCATCCAATTTACCAAATAAATTAACAATTTCTTTCATCATTTTAGTTAATTCATAAACAATTGAATTAGTTACTAAACAATATGAATAAAATAAGACAAAGTCAGCATTTTCAATACCAGTATTTTTACCAATTTCCCTTCTTGATTCAACAGTTCTTCTAACATCTGATAATTTTGTTAATAATTTATCCATTGCAATTTCGGTTGATGTTTCATCACTTGCCATTGGTAATCCAATTTTTAATGCAGATGCAAGCATATAAAATATTAAGAAAACTCTATTTTGTAATTCATTTGTTTCATTAAATAAATTATCTAAAACAATTGATTCAATTGGATTTAATGATGTATCAAAGTCAACAATTGAATTAATATTTTCAAACGCATCAAGTATACCCTCTGTACCATCCATTAATTTATTATAACTTTCAATTGGGAATGGACCCTTTAATCTAATTTCCATTGGTGCTTGCTTTAATAATAATCTTAATTCATTCATTATAATATGACATTCATTAATACCTCTTAAACCTTCTAATCTATCATGATTATATTCATCTAATGATTTTTTTAATGCACCCCTTTTCCAAATAATACCCATACGTAACCATAAAACCGATAATCCATTCTTTAATCTACCTCTTGCAGATACTGGGAATAATGTTAATGTAATTAATAATGCCCAAATAACACCTGTTGTAACACCTAAATAACGATGAAATGCAATTTCCCAAATAATTGGATTTTCACCACCTTCCCAATCATCATTATTATTATTATTATTATTAGGATCAATAATTCCATAATCAATTGGTATATTATTAATTGACATTGTATATGAATAAAGTACTGTTAAATTATATGTAAGTAAAATAAATCTACCAAATGCATTGCTTGATTTCCAATTTAAAATTATATTAAAGCAAGGAATCGAGACAATGAAACCAAAAATTGCCATTAATATAACATGTGGATAAAATATTGTCCAAATCATATAAGCTATAAAAGCACCTAAGAAAGTACCAATAAATCTCCATTTAATTGTCATTGCTGTACCACCTAATGATTTATTCATTATAATACAAAATGTAACTAATGCCCATTCACCTCTCCATTCATTGAAAATATGTCTAGTTGAATCTAAAAATGCTAATGAAGCAAGTATGAAAGCACCTAATCCAACACGGAAACCAAATTGGAAATCTACACCTCTTGTAAATTTTGTTAATTTCCAAATTTTATAGCTAAAAGTTTCATTTTTCAAATTTTGTAAATCAATATCAATTAATTGATTTCTTTCATTATCTAATATTTTTTCTTTATTAATTTTCCAAATCTTAAGGAAATTAAATGATTTTGTTGGTGACTGGGTATAATGAAGTAATGATGTTGTAGCATTAAGGAAAATTTCTAATTCTGATGATATTTGAGTAACTGAAAATGCAAAATTAGCACATGTTGCGGCAACTTCTTCTTGATTGATCTTTTCTTCAATATTATAATTCTTTTGAAAAATAGTTTGTTTATATAGACTATCGATTGCTTTACTTTGATGATCATCATATAATTTTCTTGCCCTTCTCAAACTTTCAACATATTGTATAACTATTGGATCTATTTTACCTTTTTCAAAAGTTTTATCCTTTAATATTTCATTCATTGTGAAAACAAATGATTTTGTACTTGGAGCAAGATGGAATAGGAATAATCCAATTAATTCTTCTGAATTTTCCACAATTTCAGAATCTATATCAACATTTGAATCATCAGAGATTATATTTTCATTATCAATACTATTAGAACTATGTTCTGGTGAGTTCTTGTCGGATGATTGATGATTATCCTGTAATTCAATCATTTCCCATTTAAATTCAACAGCTCTACGTAAACCACCTAAATCAGCAACTAATCTTTTCTCTGAATCGACTAATTGTTTAAGTAAAGTATATTTTCTCTCATTGCCAAGTACAAAACATTCAAACATTGTTTCCTCTAATGAGGAATCTAATTTACTTAATTTATTTTTCAATAATTTGAATTTTCTAGAAATTTCTAATCTTTGAAATTTAATATCATTTATTTGACAATCATTTGAAATAAAAATATTTGATAAATCATTTAAAATTTCCCCTACTAAAATTTTAATTTCAATTATTGAATTAATTAATTTTTCATTTGCCCATTGTTTCCAAATTGTAAAACATATAGTAACTGATATAATACAACCACAAATAACACAACTGATAATACTTCTAATTTTTTCCCAAGGAATTTCAATATCTGATGAATTTTCATTTGTATCTAATAATCTTGAATAAACTTTAATAACTGAAGAAATAATTAAAATAGCAGCTAATGAACAAGCAGTATTGAATGTTTGTTTACATACACGATGTTTCCAAAAAGATATTAAACCTAAGGAAGTACAACAAATAATTAAAGTTGTCAATATCACAAATGGAGATTTAATATTAGTTGAATGAAATAATAATTCATTATCAATAACAAATGAGATTAAATTGAAAGTTAATAAACTAATACCAATACCGAAAAATAATGAAAATGATACAAACATTAAAGCTTGTAACATTGAACCAACAGTTCTTGAGGGATGGAAATAAACGACAACGGTACAAGTTAAATGTTTTGAATCTGATGAACCTAGCATACTTGAAATAGTAGGTGAATAAACAAATAATGAAGCAATAAAATAAGCAATTGCAGCTTTAAAGATTGATGTAGTGAATAATGATCTTAAATAATTTAAGAATTCATTTGATGGTTGAGATTCTGATGGTGGTATAGCTGTATTAGGATTTAATATTAAAGGAGTTGATTCAGATGGTGATTGATTATTTTCTTTATTATCTTTATCCCAAGAAGAATACGTTCTTTGAATCTTTTCACCAGTTTTTGGTAAAATTATTGAACTTTTCCTATGTGGAGATATTATAAATGAAGATTGAGATTTTGCTCTATAAAGTGAGTTTCTAATGGGTAAATTATTTGGATCAAAAGAAGTTGGATCAACAATTGAAGTTACTGTAAAATCAGCATAATCATAAGCCTCTGAGATATTTGCAGATGATTGATTAGTTGCATTGGACATGGAGATTGTAGAAAAGAGATAAGTTTGTTTTAAGTATGAAACATGCAGCTATAAAAATAATTTATTATGATGTTTTCAAGGTATTTTTCTTATCTAACAGATTACGTAATTGTTTTGTGGGTTTTATTAAGGTGGCTTTTGGTGGTTTTATTTGTTTTATAGTGGTATGAGTGACTGTAGGTGGTTTATAGAGTGCTATTGGGGGTATTTGATAGGTTTTTTTATTAATTGTGAATTAAAAAAAAAAAAATATGTATCTGAATTTAAGAATATTAAAAAAAAAATTACATAAAATTAAAAATACTCAATTAAAAGTATTGTAAATTTAGGAAAATTTACATGAAATATAAATACTGCAATATACAGTAAATTATTTCTATATCAAATGACAGTAAAAACCATTATATAAAAGAAACAATAGTCCATTCAAGAAAATGGTAATGTTTCTATAATAGTCGGATAATTGAAAAACTTTTAAATTTTTTCAAAACAAAAATAGCTTAGCGAGAATGCCATCATTTTGAACACCATTTCAACTCCTCATACTATGTCATATAATCATATCAGACAATACCCTCACCCAATAAACTAGATTGTAATTTAAATTACTAAGATTATATATATAATTAAGTATAGAGTAGATTCTTTTACAATCATTTAACCAATAACATGGAGACAAGTAGATTAAGGGAGATAGCACCTGAACCAATTCCAGGTATACCAATTTCTTTACCAAACAATTCATCAAATTCAAGATCATTTTTAAATAAAAGTTTACATTTTTTACAAAAAGTTCAACAATATTCAACAGTACCATTTTTATTATTTTCAAGTATTCATATATTTAGTGTTGTTGTAACACCAGCAATATTTGGTATCGAAGCGGGTAATGATATGATTGGACTTGGTAGAGAATTATATCAAATACCAATTGTTGAAATTGGAATTTTAATTAGTACATGTGCACATGTAATTAGTGGTATTAGTATTAATTTATTGAAAAGATATCAAAATTATTGTAAATATGGTAAAAGTAATAAAAAAGTTAAAATTGAGAAAAGAAGAATTATTGAAAATAGTGAAGATATTGAAGTTAAAGATATTGATGAAGGATTAGGTGGAATTAGTTCAATTATTGGAGTTGGATCAAGGAAATCAATTACAAGTAGATTATTTGGATTAAGTCCATTATCATTTTCTGGTTATGTATTATTAATTTTATTAATGGGACATGTATATTATGAAAGAATTCAACCATTAAAAGTAGATGGAGATAGTTCATTAATTGATTTAGGATATGTTGGATATGCAATTCAAAGGACATTTTGGAAAACATTTACAGGATTAAATGGATTAATAATTACAGGTACATATCATATGTCAGTTGGAGTTAATAGATATTTGAAAAGATTTTCATTAAAGCAACGTAGACGTACATATATTTTCCTTATTAGTATTGCAATATTAGGATTTATTTCACTTTTAAGGATAAGTCAAATAAAAAATTTAAATTCAACGATGGCTCGTTTTAAAATGTATTATTATAATAATTGATTATGTAATACATTGATTATGTAATAAATTGCGGGGGGAGAGAAAAATAATTATTTAAGATAAGGAGTAAAGGGCCCCTCAATCCGTTTTTATTATTATTATTGTGACTCTTTCAATATAATAATATATTTGTTTCAATATTTCAATACATTTTGAATATTTTATATAACACTTTTTCTTCTAGTTTATTTTTCTATATCTAATCTAATACTATTTATATATCCTCACATCACTCATATATATACAATGGACAATATATTTGATAAGTATAGTAAATTTTATCCAGATTCATCTTCGGAGAAAGTACTTAAACAACCCGATTTCTCAAATTTACTTTCATCTGACTTTTTCAAACATAATGAATTTGTCTATTTATCCAAAATCGCTTCTTTCGTATCATTAGATATATTTCATATACTGTTTGTGTTATCAGATATTGATCATAAAGGTTATTTGAAAAAGGAGGAATTTAATAAATTTACAAATCAAATCTTATTACCTAATAATAATAATAACCTTAAAAATACAGATTTAGATAGTGATATTAATAAAGTTTTGTTCCTAATATGTAAATTATACAATGATCCAAATTATACAACTTCAAATTCAGATTCAAATATTTATTCATTGAACTTTTCAATCCCAAATTCATCTTTCTTATCTTTTGTTGAAAATTATAACCCTCAAGATTTACCATTCTTTAAATCCTTACTCAATGATGAAAGTATTATCAATAAAGATCTAATAGATTTTAAAACCTTTTCAAAATTAATGGATAATTTACCTAAATTAAAGTTTAAATCTTTTTTTAATCAACATAAAAATTCAATTGATGAAATTTCACCTGCTCAATTAACTGATATAGCTCAAAATATTTTTTATAATAAATTATCCCCTTCAATTGCAAATCATTTTAAACAATTTGCTTATTATAAATATGGTGATTCTATAAATTATAATGATTCATTTGAATTAATCAAGTTATTAAGGGATTTACCAAAATTAAATTATTTAACTTATGAAAAATTATCTTCAAATGATTCAAAATTTTATTTAACATCAAGTTCTCTATATAATTATATCCAAAATTCATCTTCTGCTAATTCATCAAATCATCTGATTACTAATGATGAAGTCTTGCTCTATTTTAATTGGAATCGATTTACTAATGATCATTTAAAGAAAAATCCTTCAATTGATCCTTCTGAATTATTAGCGATACTGACAGATGACATGGTTATACCAAATGATTTAAAATATGATAATAACAATGCTCCTATTACTGCTACCACAATAAACAATAGCTTCTCACATATTTTTAAATCAGTTCATTCATTCATCTTAGGTTCATTAGCTGGTATGATTGGTTCATCAATTGTTTATCCAATTGATATAATTAAAACTAGAATGCAAAATCAAAAGGGTAATTCACTTTATTCTTCTTATACTAATTGTTTTACAAAATTAGTTAAAAATGAAGGTATATTAGGTCTGTATTCAGGTTTATTACCACAAATTATTGGTGTTGCACCTGAGAAAGCAATTAAATTAACTCTGAATGATCTAATTAGAAATATTGGTTGTAAAAATTCTCCAAATGGTGATATAACTTTACCTTGGGAAATTTTAGCTGGTTCAACTGCTGGTTTTTTCCAAGTTGCAATTACCAATCCTTTAGAAGTTACTAAAATTAGACTGCAAACTCAAGGTGAATTAATTCAACAATTAAAAACTTCTAATAATGGAGCTCCAATTATACCTAAAAATGCTTTACAAATTGTATTGGAATTAGGTCCAAAAGGTTTATATCGTGGTGTCACAGCTTGTTTATTAAGAGATATACCTTTTTCATCAATTTATTTCCCAACTTATGCAAATATTAAGAAAAGATTATTCAATTTAGATCCTGGTAAACCTGGAAAAAGATCAAATTTAGATCCTCATGAATTACTTATTTCTGGTGCATTAGCTGGTATGCCTGCTGCTTTCTTAACAACTCCTTGTGATGTTATTAAAACTAAAATTCAATCAAAACCAATTAGTGGTATAAAACCTTATAAAGGTATTTTACCAACTTTTAAAAGAATTTTAACTGAGGAAGGTATTAGAGCTTTCTTTAAAGGTGGTGTTGCTAGAGTTTGTAAATCATCTCCTCAATTTGGTTTTACTTTAGCTGCTTATGAAATGTTTCAAAAAACTTTACCTTTAAGTATGTTTTATGAAACTAATAATAGTTCATCTGAAAGTAAAAAATTTTCTAATTCAAATCCTTTATCATTATCAAATGAATCTAAAAGATTTAAATTATCATCATCTGCTTCATCCGCTGATTTGAATCCAACATTACTTGCATTAACTAATTATTGTAAGTCATTAGAAGATATTGAAAATAAAAAAAATAAAAAATAAACTCTTCATATATATGATATTTTGTTATGTTATGTTATGTATCATTACTTGTTATTTAGTTAATTTTTTTTCCTTTTTTATAGATTATTTAAAAATTATCTCATCAATAACGAAATTTGAATTACATACAAATTTATTAAATTCTTCCCTTTTGAAAATATAATTACCAACTTGTTTACCATTCTCAACAATAAAACATGAATGAAATAACATGTATAATGCTTTCAATCTTGATCTTTCACGTGCTTTTTCATTCTTATCCTTAACTTCTTGTGTAAGCAAGAAATCTTCACAAATATCATTATATTTTAATGAATCATCAATCTCCCAATTCTTAACTTTATCACTTCTTAAAATATTTGGATATGCACGAATATATTTATCTAAATTATCTTCATTTATTTCATATTTATAAATTGGTGATATATTATTATTTTGAAAATAAATATCTGCATTTTGAACAGGTGTGATTAATTTAACACCATTTTCATCAACACCAGTATCCCCCTTATCATTATTTTCTTCATGATAATTTTTCAATTCACTTATTTTAGTAAAATCCTTTGCCGCAATTGATCTTATATAATTTTGTTGTCTTTTATAATAGTTTGAAATATGTTTGGTTAATGAATTAATAGAAACTGCTCTATCACCAATTTGTCTCTCAAATTCAGGATTTTTAATAAAATCTTCAGGATACCATGATCTATTAGCATATGGATGAGTAGTTAAATTAATCTTTGGTGCCTCTTTTATTATATGACTAAAAATCGATTCCTTCTTCACACGTTTATTACTAATATCATAATAATCATCATCTTCTTCCTCATTTTCACTATTATTGAAAAGTATTCGTTTTGTACTTGCTTCTGATTTAATCAAAACTTCAGGTTCTTGTTGTGATTTAATTGGTGAAATATCAGTCATATCCGAATCATCTTCATTACCATTTTCACTAATAATAGTATCCTGTGTTAGAAGTGTTTTCATATTACTATTATTTCTATTACTAAGTTCAATTCTCAATGAAAGTATTTCTCTTTCTAGTGATTTATTCCTCTCACGTAATTTTTCATTTTCATGTTTTAATTCTTTTACTTTCTTATTTTGAAAAATTTTTGAAATTTCTACTAAATGATTGCATAATTCACTTTCATTCTCCTTAGATAACCCTAACAGATCCATTTATTCCATTACAAAGAGAAGAAAAGTAAAGAAATATATATAAGAAACGCCAAAACTTTCATGAATCTACACACAAATACAAAAAATTTAAATTTTCCCTCTACAGAGCTACAGCCACACCGAACTTTCTCCACCAATCTGATTGTCCAACCATTGTACCATCTGGTAAAACTCTGATTGCATTCATCGCAGATTGTGGTTTAGATATTTCAACATCATGCCCTTTACCTTCTAATCCTTTAATAACATGATGATAAATTGGATCTTCAATAAATAATTTAACAGGTAATAATTGATGATGAATTCTTGGATTTGCAATTACATTTGTTATATCTTTACCTTCCATAAATGTACGTATAATACCTTGAAATATTGCATTAGTTATTCTTGAACCACCAGCTGCTCCAATGACTAATTGAATATTACCATTGGAATCAACAATGATTGATTGTGCAGATGATGATAATGGTCTCTTATATGGTTGAATATAATTGAAAATCGATGGTTGTAAACCAAATGCATTTTTAGTATGTGGTAATGAAAAATCATCCATTTCATTATTCATTATAATACCAGTTACTGGATCATGAACACATGAACCAAAAAGAAGATTAACAGTGGTGGTAATAACAACCGCATTACCGAATTCATCAACAACACTTAATGATGATGTACCATGTGGATCATTTGGTTCAAATGCTGGATTATATGATTCCCATGGATGTGTGGTATTATCATCAATTTTACTAACAACATCATCAATGAAATGCTTTGTTAAAAATTCAGAATATCTTTCCTTTCTCTCATCTATCTGGGTATCATTAGTATTGTAAATTCCAATATCACCAAGATATGAACGTGTTGATGCCATCCATTTCATAACTTCTACAATTCTATGTGCACTAGTTGCATTAATATCAGATTGAATTTCTTCATTTGAATGTAACTCATTAATAATTGATAAACCTGAAATTAATGAAAGTCCACTTGATGAACCATTTGGTGAGAAAATAGTTAAGTTATCATTTGTAAAATTATTCAGAGTAATTGCATCTTCAATTATAACATCATATTTATCAAAATCTTCAGGAGTAATTAAACCTTCCCATTCTTGAACTGTTTTAGAGATTGAACGTGCAATATATCCCTTTGAATCATAAAATGTTAATGCACCATGTTTAGCAAGATATCTTAAAGTTTGTGCAAATGCAGGTCTTTTGATTATATCACCAGCCTCCAAAAGTTGATTACTATTACCACCTTTGAATACAAAATTCCAATCTTTACGAAAATAATCAAATGCAGGTCTTTGAGTTTGTAATGCAAATGCAAATAATGGTGAGACTTCCCAACCTTTTTCCATTAATTCAGCAACTGGTAATAATAATTCTTCCCATTTAACATTACCAGAACCATGAATTTCAAATAATTTCCAAAGACCCATTAACTCACCTGGTATACCTGATGCTAAACCACCATATTTACTTTTATGTTCTCTACCTTTAAACATATCAGGATATGCATTACCTGGTGCCATTTCTCTTGCATCTATACTTATAGCACTTTCATCACCATGATGTTTTGACGTAATATATGCACCACCACCAATACCACTTGAAAACATTGTATCAGTTGCACCAATACATAAACATGTTATAACAGCTGCATCAGCTGCATTACCTCCTTTCCTTAAAATATTAACACCCATATTTGAGCATCTCTCAGAATCAGATGCAACTATACCCTTCTTAGAATAAACTGTATGATTTGTTTCAGGATCCCATGTTGCAGCTCTAGTGAATGGTATATGAGCTGGTATATCAGGCACACGAGGAAATGGTGGTTTAGTGAATGATTTATATTGAAATGTGAAAAAAAGTACAATTATTGTACTTATCAGTAAATATTTAGAATATTGTTTCAGTAGTATACTATGTCGCTGTGGAATGTACATTGTTGCAAGGGTATTATATGTCTAATAGAGAGATCTTACAGAAAAGAAAGAGTGTTAAATTGTATCTATCCTGATAATATACAATTAAGGTTGATAAAGATTATTAATAAATTATCCTATTGGGTAACATAACCGGAGTTAATTTTTTTTAAATTGGATATTTTCACGCTGATCTTTTACAAAATTTTGAGAGATTGAATGACGGAATTAGTACATCCGTATTTCCACTATTTGGACCTTCGATGGTTAGAGTTACAATAAGGTATAAAATAAAGGCATATACTGAAGTGAAAGCAAATAACAACAAACAATAAAACAACAAAACAAAATGTCTATAGTAGAACTCCCAATTGTCAATAATACACTAAAAATCAAAGCACTTATCTATATTAATAACAAAACTCCACTAACTATTAGAGAAATTGATCCTGTTGATGCAAAAGATATAGTTTAACCGGATGAACTATTAGTTGAAAATAAAGCAACCCCAATCAACCCAGTTGATTGTGTTTTCAAAGAGTTAAGTTCAATGAAGTTTGCTAAGAAACCAACTATTATAGGATGTGATCTTGCAGGTACTGTTGTTAAAGCTGGTTCAAAGACAAAATTTAAGGTAGGTGATAATATATATGGTTTAGTTTTTAAATCAGATACGAGAGGTTCATGTTCTGATTTTATTTTATTCAATCCAGAGGATGCTATTGCTTGTGAAATCATTCCAGAAGGTATGACTTTTGAAGAGGCAGGTTCTGCACCAACAGTCTCAGCTACTGCTTATCAAACTGTCAATGCTTACAAGGGTAATTTGAAGGATAAAAATGTTTTAGTTTTAGATGCTGGTACATCTGTTGGTGCATATTCAATTGAATTTGCAAAACACTATTTCAAAGCAGGTAAAGTTGTTACAACTTGTTCTCCAAGATGTGCTGAAAAAGTATTACAATATGGTGCAGATATTACAGCTGATTATAACAAAGGTGATAAGTGCAAAATTGATGAATTATTAAAATTTGTTTAGTAAAATGGTAAATTTGATCTTATTGTTGATACAGTTAGAGATGAAAGTCCAATACCATATTTCAGTTCATTACTGAAACCCAATAGTGAAAAAGGCCTCTTTTCACAAGTTGGTGGTAATTATAGTAATGATTATACAAAGTCGGTTTATCGAAATATGAAACAATTAATCATTGTGTTGCACAATCTAAAACTTTTGGCAAGGCAATGGAATACCTCTTTAAATCAGGTCAATTAAAATTCCCAATTGATTCTATTAAAGATGCTTACACTGATGGTGAAGAAGCATTTCAAAAAGTTGCCACTAGTAAGGTTAGTGGTAAAATTGTCCTCAAATGGTAAATATATCAATGTTTTATCTGTATCTATCTAGTCTCTACATATGCTTTCAACATAATTTTTATTCTTCTAATAAATGGTAGCAAATTAAGCTTACATTCAAATGAAACACGGCAAAGTTAAGGTTAATTAAACTTATCTTATCTATGAATGATACCTTGTATTATACTTTTGCAATCACTATTGATGAGTATTATGAATGGCTTAGTCTTTTTCTTGAATTGAATTTTTTGGTATTTGGAATTTATCCCATTATGTGAAAACCAGGTTATATTTTAAAAAATTCGGAGTTTAAAATGAATGATTCCGTAGTTTTCTGATTCTATCAGTTTTAAAATTGGGTAGCGATTTTCCAAGTTATGTTTATTTATATAATGCTATGGTATAGATGAGATTGACTTAATTATCGGACCATGTTACATGTCGTTAAATCATGAAATAATTATGGTAAAAGACTTATGATAAAGTTGTATCTGGTAAAATTAGCTGTATATTTGTCCTCAAATGGTAATGTTTATAAATTATCCGGCTTATATATAAAATTAAGATATTATAGAAGAGAATCCAAAAAATTGTCATCTTCATTCGATGTTTCCACAAATGATTTCTTTTCCTTTGGTGTTTTCTGTCGTATATTTTGATTTTTTAATCCACCTTTTGTATCCATTAAATTATCCAGATTAAACCCTGCAGATGACTTGAATTCTTTTTCTTCTGAAGTTGTATTACCAATTTTTTTCAAATCAATACCTATCATTTCATGAACCAATTCATCAAGATCTTGGTCTTCATCTACCTTTTTGTGTATTCCACCAAGTTTTTTATCAACTAAATCTCTGTAATTATTTTTCCCACGATTAGAGTTGAGTTCCAAAACTTTCCCTCGTGTGGGTTTACTATTTAATGCATCAACTTGTGATTTTAATTTCTGTACTTCCTTTTGATGTTTCATTATTGCTTGATTACGCAAAAATCTTTCCCTTTCTTCATCAGTAAATTCTCTGATTTCTGGTTTATCATTGTCTTTATCACCAGAGCCAAAAACATTCTTCAAATCTTCAAATCTCATATTTTTAAAACTTACAGGTTCCTTTTTACCACTAAGAAAATATTTATCATTGTTTTCATGAAGAGTATCACCAGTTTTCAATTTATTCGAAACAATATCCCTCATATGATTTATTCTATCTTCTTCTTCTTTCCTTTTAGCTTCAATTTGTGCGATATATTCAGGATCTTTTAGGATTGATTCATCAATGACTGGATCTTCAAATCTCCATGAATTACTCTGATTTTTCAATTTCTTTTTTTTGCTAGGTTTCACTATAACATTACCATATTCGTCAATAATTTCTTCACCACTTTCTCCTTCTTCATTGTCATCACTTGAATGATTATTTTCAGCATCACTTGAAGGATCATATTCATCAGAGGTATCTTTATGGTCTACTTTGGTATCATTAGTACAATTCCTTTTAGCCTTTTGAGCATTTTTCCTCTCAACAGCTTTTTTGGCCTTATACTTCCATTTATCGTTATGTAAAACCATTGTCTAAAGGAAAACTCATTAAGTATATATAATTTAGCAAATTGTTATAATATTAAAATGGTGAAGATGGAAATTCTAAGCGCGTCGAACTGAAGGATTAGTTGAATCCTTCGGAGATTGATTTGAAGTTGATCATATATATATACATATACAATTTAATGACGTATATTTATGGAAGAATTCTATATATCGACTCACCACTTGTAATATTATTTTTGTACAAATCACAATCAAAACTGTAATAACTTTAATAATAAGATAATAAGAAATGATAAATCTGCTATGTATACATGCGCATATACAATTATTTTTGAGGGCACTTAATAACAGTAGAACTCGTATTGACATAGGTAAATGGCATTATTCGAATATTTACTTTCCACCCCCATATTAAAGTAGTATAATAATTGATTAATTCCTATATAAAGTAGAATATAAATAGCAAAAAAATACGTAAGTAGAAGAATAGTTTAAGACTGATGAATGCTAACTAATGAAATTATACCTTTTCTTCATTAACTTCACTAGCAGCATATTTAACTTCACCACCTTTACTAAAAACTGCATCAATAACTTGATATTCTTCATCATCATCTTCAATAACAGTTGATTTATCCAAATTACTCTTTGGACCATCATAAATTTTATGTGCATAAATGTAATACCAAGCAATACATAGGAACATTGAACCATAATAGACTAAAACAGTCCAATTCATTAAATCTGGAGTATTATCTGCACCTCTATATTGTGGGAAACATAAGATTGGAATCATTAAAGTAGTAAATGAGACTGCTAACCAACCTGAAACATAAGAATATTTACCTAAATTCCAAGGACCTGGTTTGAAGAATGAACGTGCATAGGTTATTCTTAATAAAGTTGGAATTGTGAAAGAAATGAATGAACCAATTGCACCAACCGAAAAAATAGCATCAATTGCAACACCACCAAACATAAGTAAACATAATAAACAACCAAGGAACCAATTTAACCAAACTGCATTAACAGGAGTTTGAGTACGTGGGTTAATATAACACCAATATCTAGATAATGGGAAACAATTATCTCTTGAATAAGAGAATAAAACTCTTGAAGCAGCAATCATACAAGAGAAAGTCATTGTGAAAGCAAGAATAATTGCAAATGATGCAAGACATAAAACTTTTGGAGTATCTAAAATTTGTGCTAAAAATGAAATATAAGGTTGACCTAAATCTGCATTAACAGCATCATCAACACTAACAATCGTATAAGCCATTGATAATTGGAATACAAAACCTAAAACACCACCAACGGAAGCAGTCAAAACAATTGCTCTTGGAGTTGCAACTTGAGCATTTGAACATTCTTCAGCTAAATGGAAAGGAGAATCAAAACCTGACATTGTCCAAATAACTGCCATGAAAGACATTAAAATTGCAATTCCATCAGGCCATTCAGTTAAATTATCAATACCCCAAGCAATATTATTTGAATTGAATTTAGATAAACCTTGTTCAACTCTATTATTACCACCTAAAACAACAATCCAAGAAATAAAAAGGAAAATTAAATTTAACAATGTTGAAGCACTATTAATCCATGCAATCCATTTAGTTGGGAAAGAGGCAATAATTGCGGCAAAGAAAGTTAAACCGACCGTTAATAAATAACAATGCCAAGTTTGATAAACATAACCATCATCCATCATTTGCTTTAAAGCTAAAATCATTGAAGCACCACCATAAGCAACAGAAGGAGCACCAGTAATCTGAACAAAATAGTTTGACCAACCGACAATCCAAGATAAGATAGCTTTATATTTTGGAGGAGCTAACATTGCAGTTGCATAATAAAGACCACCAGAAGTTGGGAAAGCAGATGAAATTTCGGCCATTGAACAAGCAACACCCATAACACCAATCATACCAACTAAATAAGCCCAAGTAATACCAGCATTACCTGAATAAGCTAAAGAATACCATAAAGTTGAAGCAATAGAAGGTAATAAACCTAAGACAGAGAAGGAGACACCAAAAGTTGTCAATAATGAAAATTCTCTCTTGAATTCTTGTTTATAACCCAGTGCTAAGATAACAGCTTCATCATGATCAACATCATGATCCATTATAATTTTTTCATGATGACCAGATAAGACTGATGTTATATTCATATCATCAACTGATATGATTGTCGTTTTTGGTTTAAGTTCTGTAGACGACATTTTTTGATAGTTGTTTTGCAGAAACTAAGGAATCAAAAATATAGGAGATGACAAAATAAAATAATATACGTTAAGTTTAAAGTTTAAGATGAAGGAATTTGTGTCAATATTTATAAAAATGGATAACTAAACAATATTATACCGCTAGATAGCAAACTAAATACTACACTTCCCCTTTCATTTGTATATCAAATAACTATCATCATCACAAGAGATAAACCATATATATATAAGAGATAATCTACAACTAATCATCACCTCAATGAAAATTTAAATTCTTATCTTAATAAATCTTCGATGATAAGCCCAATTAGGAAGGTGCAGCAGAACGAAAATGTTTACTTAGATTAGTATATTAAGGAAACCTTTATTTTACTTTTAATGCCAATTTGTAATAGAGTCCACAAGTTTTTAAAGCTAATAATATAGAAGTGCTGAGTATAGGAATTTATACTCTAGTATTTGTCTCAGGGTATCTTAGAGCTTCCTTATTGGGTACTCAGTGTTAATGATGGGGTATCTTGTTGTCTTAGCGGGTTGTTTTAGTTATATCTGTTACATTAAGTGTTGTAGATGGGATGTCATAGTAGTTATGTGGTTTAATTTAATAGATTACTTAAATGCTATTTATATTCACTTGACAATTTTTCTTGTAATCAGTTAGCTATGTTGGATTTGGGATCTTAGGCAACACCCTTCCTTTCTATCCTTTTTCCTACACAAGATATTCACTATCATTCAAGTAACTACAATCTATCAACTTCCTACCATGTCGTGTATATATACCATTTATTTCTTAAATCAACCTTTACTGTGGCGTTTCTCATTACTTTAAAAAAATTCATTGGGTGGTTGACACCATCTCAGTTTTTCACTGAAATTTTATAATATCCAAGATTACTAACTGTAAAATTCTACATAAAGTTATACTCACCAGACAAACCTTTTAAATGTCAGTTTACGTCCTCGGTGCAGGTGGTGTTGGTACCTTAATTGCTTCATCATTAACTAAACAATTTAATGTTAATTTTATTGTAAGAAATACTGCAAAATTAAATTATTTGAAAAATACTAACAATACTTTCCAAATTAAACAATTATTCAATAATGACAAAATCATAGATTATAAAATTAACGGAGCATATACAGCTGAAAAGATACCTGATGATAATATTGATTTTTTACTTATCAGTGTTAAAACTTTTGATACTGTAAATGCATTAACTCCACTGTTGAGTAAAATTAACAATCAAACTAAAATTTTACTGGTTCAAAATGGTATGGGTGTGGTTGATGAATTATATGAAAAACTTTGGAAAGATGAATCTCAAAGACCAATTATTTATCAAGGTGTTATTTCACATGGTGTTTGGCAATTACCTGAACAAAATAATACTTATAATTATAATCATGCTGGTTTTGGTTATCTTAAAGTTTGTCAAATTCCAAGAAATTTACAAAATTCAATTGAACGACTGAAACAAGATGAAATTTTAATGCGTAAAGATCAATTTATTGATGCATTATTAAACGGTAATTTGAATGTAACTGGTTATTCATATGATGAATTATTAGTTTATCAAATTCAAAAGTTCCTAGTTAATTGTTGTATGAATGCAACAACTTCAATTGTTGATTGTATTAATTATAAATTATCAGACTTAAAGGAAACTGATGAATTATTTACTTCAATTATATCAGAAGGTTTAAATGTTTTATTTAAAGCTTATCCATCATTACAATCATCTGAATTAGCTAAAGATTTATTAAATACTGAAAAACAATTAGAATTTGTTAAATATGTTGGATTTACAATTAATAGTAAAAATTCAACAAGTATGCGTCAAGATGTTATTAATTTAAGAAATATTGAAATTGATTATATTAATGGTCATATTGTTAAAAAGGCAATTGAAAATCAAATGTCTGCACCAGTTAATGATACAATTCGTAAACTTGTACAAATTAAGTTAGCTACTAATAGAAGAACAGCAAAGGAAGCTTCTTCTTAATGACTACTTACCTTATAACTTGTATAAAACTTTCTTTAAATAATAGAACTAGAATTAGAAATAGAGATAGAAATAAAGTAAACTAATGCCTAACTCCGAAACACGAAAAAAATATATTGATTACTGCACGATTTGATAAAAGAAAAGATTAAATTTGTGAAATACAGACACGTTATTCTTTCATTAGTCAAATATGAAATGGCAAACGTTGAAAATAGCACCTTTAGAACTAGATTTATCAACAGTTTTGAGATGTGGACAAGCTTTTAGATGGAGATATATTGATGGTATTTGGTCATGTGCTTTAAGTAATAAAATTTTACTATTAAAGGAATCATTAGTTGGCAATACACGTATAATAGAATACACAAATATACCAGAATCAAAGGATTACAATATTGAAACAAAAAACTTTTTAGAATCTTATTTCAATTTAAACGTTTCAACATTAGAGCTTTATAAACATTGGTCGAAAATTGATAAGAATATTAAAATGCCAATATTAGCAGAATCAATATTAAACATAAAGGAAGAGAAAATTCTAGAAACAATACCAACTCCACCTTCAAGTACTAGAGATTCACCAAAATTAGAAACTGAAGAAACGGAACCATTCTATGGAGTACGTATTTTATCACAAGATCCATGGGAGACATTAGTCTCATTTATCATATCATCAAATAATAATATCAAGAGAATTTCTCAACTCTGTGAAGTACTTTGTATGAGATATGGTAAGTTATTAGGATTTTATTCCAATGTTCCATATTATTCATTTCCGAAACCAATCGAATTTTACCAAAAATATGGAGAAATTGATAGTAAGAATATTATAATAACGAATAAAATGTATTCCAGTTTGGAAACCGATTTAAGATCATTAGGTTTCGGTTACCGAGCTAAATATATTGCCAAAACTGTAACAAAGATGATTGAAACCCCCAAGTTATTTGAAAAACTTAATAGTTGTGATTTCCAAACAACTGATAAAATAGATAGAGATATTATATGTGTTGAGTTTTTAAAACAATTTGATGGTGTTGGACCAAAAGTTGCAGATTGTGTTGCATTAATGGGATGTAAATGTCATGATTTAGTACCTATTGATACACATGTTTGGAATATATTAAGAGAACAATATCGAACAGATTTTAATAATTGGGTTGATTCAATGAAGGTTGATGATTCAGAAATTAATAAATCATTATTGAAGAAATCATTAAGTAATAAAACAGTTGATGTTAAAATATACCCATTTGTTAAACAATTTTTCAAAGAGTTTTGGGAATTAAAGGCAGGTTGGGCACAGGGAGTTGTATTTGCTGCTAGAGTGAGGTTAGATAATGGAATTAATAGTATTGAAGATGTTAATAAATTATTGGAAAAAGTAGGTACTGAAAATAATGAAGAGAAAGTTCTACTAATTGGTAAGAGACGTAAAGTTATGCCATGATCTACAATACACAAGGAAGATATATACTTTATAATTAAATTTATATTTTAAATAAACTTAAATTATAAAAATAAACATAGAATATTAAGAAAAGTGATTTTAATAAGAAAAATGCAATAAATAAGAAATGATTATAAGACAACATTCTTTGCCAATTTCTTTTTATATTCAGCAATTGATGCATCCCATCTAGTTGCAGTTTGATTTTCAACAACAAAAATATCTTTTGCAATTTTATCTAATAATCTAAAATCATGTGAAACAACAACGACACCACCATTGAAATTATTAATTGCAACTGCTAAAGAGTCAATTGTTGGAATATCTAAACCATTAGTAGGTTCATCTAATAATAAAATATTTGGTTTCTCTAAAGCTAAAAGAGCGAAAACAACTCTTGAACGTTGACCTTCAGAAAGTGTTGCCATTTGAGAAGTTTGACCTTCACCAGTTAAACCGAAACGACCTAATTGACCTCTCCAATATTGATAATCTTGAGATATATGAGAATATTTATTTCTAACGAATTCTAATGGAGATTGAGTTAAATCTAATTGATCGGCAGAATGTTGAGAATAAACACCTAATTTAATATGAGTATGACGAGAAACTCTACCTTGTTGAGGTTGTAATTCACCAGTCATAATTTTAAGTAAAGTTGATTTACCCACACCATTTGGACCAACTAAAGCAATACGAGAATCCATATCAACACCGAATGATAAATCTTTATATAATAATTGATCTGGATTACTTTCATAAGCAAATGAGATATCATCGAATGATAAAACTGGAGGTGGTAAACGTTCAACTTCAGAGAATGAGAAATTGAAAACTTTATCAGGAACGACAGGTTGAATTAAACCATCAGCTTCCATTTTATCTAAAATTTTTTGTCTTGATTTTGCTTGTTTAACTAAATTTGCATAAGTACCAGCAGAGGCAATAAATTTTTTAATATGAACAATTTCTTCTTGTTGTTTATTATATTGTTTCATTTGATTAGTTTCTTGTTCTTCTCTCGTCTTTGCATAAGCATCATAATTACCACCATACATCATTAATTGTTTTAATCTCATATCAATCATATTAGTACAAACACCATTAAGGAAATCTTCAGAATGTGAAACTAAGATTAAAGTTCTATCGAATTTTTTCAAATATTCTTCTAACCAAACACAAGCTTCTAAATCTAAATGAGCAGTTGGATCATCTAATAATAATAAAGTTGGTTTAACAAATAAAGCTTTTGCTAAAGCGACTCTCATTCTCCAACCACCAGACATATCTTTAGTTTTCTTTTTAATTGTGACAGAATTAAAACCCAAACCAGTTAAAATAATTGCAGCTCTTGCTTCAAAAGTTGAAGGATCCATTTCATCAATTCTTTCATATAAAGGTTCTAATAGTAAAGATTCAGGACCATCTTCAACAATTATATCTTCAACTTCTTTTTCTAATTTAGCTAAAGTTGCTTCAGCTTCTCTAACAACGTATTCTAAAGCAGAAAATTCAGTTGGTTCAGCTGGTTCATTTAATAAATAAACATCAATATTTTCAGGAACAGGATATTCTCTTGCAGCTAAAGCTCTTAAGAAAGTTGATTTACCACAACCATTTTCACCTAATAAACCATATCTTCTACCATAATTTAATTCAATTGTTGAATCTTGAATTAAAACTTTACCATGAAATAATAATGAAACAGATGACATTTTAATATCTCTTGAAGTAACTAAAGAATCTAAGACACCAGTTGTAACTCTATCAGATAAACCATCTTTATCTTGTTGAAGTTTTAATTTTTCAATTGCTTCAGCAGCTGATTCACCAGCATCTTGATTTTCAAGCTTTTCCTTTTCCTTCTTTGTTAATTTCTTTTTACCACCTTCTGCTAATTTAGCAGCTTTCTTAGCTTCTCTCTTAGCCTTTGATGCGGAGATAGACATTGTTTTGATAGTTGATGGGAAATCTAAAGTAAAACTGAATTGAAATGAAATAAAAAGTTAAAACCAAAATTATAGACAGGACCTCCCAACCAGATTATTTTTTTTTTTCAACTTGAAAATTTCAACTTCAATTAAAATTCTATAAAATTCCCTATAAAATAATACTCATTGTGATGTAATCAACTGAAAATTTTTTTTTTCTTTTTCTTCAATGAGAAAAACCACAGTCGCATCGACGCAGAGGTAGGTATAAGTGAAGGCTCATCTTTGTCTTATTTATTTATCACTTGATTATAATGGGTTATATATTAGGATTATTACTTTAATATAAAGGTAATGAATGTCCTTTCTTTTCTTTCCAAGAGACTCAAATGATTCATATAATATAATATATATAATATTATTCCCACTACACCCTGTAGGTGGTGGTGATACTGAAAACTGAGAAAATTTATTTTTATCGGCGATTATCTATTTTTAAAACATTCGGTGATTATTTTTGTGGGAATATTTAATATTGATGTTTTGATCTTATCGTATTATAGTTACAGAGGCATAATTATATATTTACGTGTTGACGGTTTTTTTCTTATAAATTTAAGGGTTTACCCCTTTTCATTGGTCCCTTTTTCTACATCTAAAGAATATTCTCCTTTCTTTTGTTTATCTCTTATATATAATCAAATGAACGTTCTCAGATATATTAAGGTATGTTTATTACCACCTAAAAAAGGTGCTATTAAACTAAGATGTGAAATGCCTGAACGTCTTTCAATTGATAATAATATTGATATGAATAATTTCGATATTGAAGTATCAGAGAAAAATCAAGATGAAAAAAATTTATCTAAATTTGATTCAAATTTACATAAATTTAGAAATTTAATTAATTCATTATTTAACAAACATATGGATGAAATTCATAAAGTTGAAGAATTAGAAAATGATGAATATTATATTACTTCTCCATTAGATACGTTTATTGGTTATGCAGTCGATGTAGCTGGTTCTATATACGTTTTAATTATTGCAATGTCATTATTAATTGGTTGGATTATTTGGGGTTGTTTAACTGGTGCTTCTGATACTTGGCAAATTGTAATGCAAGATGGTCAATCAATTCAAACTTATGTTTGGAATACTTTCCTTATGAGACAACAATTAGATAATGATGAAAAATTATTACTGTTATATGGTAAATTGAAAAGTAGATCAATTACTCATAAAAGATTATTAACTAATTTTTTATCAAAATATGATATTAATTATTCATTGACTCAATTGAATGATTTTAAATCATTAAATGAATTAAATTATGATGAAAATGTTGATAGTGAAATAAGTTTTAAAAGTACTAGTTTCTATGATAAATGTTGTGATTTTTTTGTTAAAATAATTGGTAGTTTACCAACTGTTACTTTATATTGGATTGGTATTTTTGTTTGGATTGGTTGTGGTAAAGTACCAATTAATGAAGGTACAAAGGAATTACCAGATATGGAAACTTTTTCAAATACTTGGCAAATGTATGTTAATACTGCAACAGCAATTGAATTATTAATCACAACTGTTTTCTTAGAAAATATTAGAAATAGAGCTTCAAATTTTATTTCAAATCAAACCAAATTATTCAATAAATTAGATTCAAAATTAGAATTTTTATTAAGAGATATTAATAATGATTATTATGAAAATGAATTAGTTATTGTTGAAAGATGTCCAAGAGATAAAATTCAAAAATGTATTAGTTTATATGCTCATGTTGTTGGTAATGGTTTAGGTTTAATTATTTCAATTTGTGTTTTCTCTGCTTGGATTGGTATTGGTAATGTAATGCATTGGAGTGCAAATTGGTGGTTAGTTATTGGTTCTTATACAGGTTTAGTTGGATTTATTGATGGTTTTGTATTAAGAGAAATTTTCTTCTCAATTACTGATTATGAACATAAAAAATATTTAGATTTATTAAAAGATTCACAAGAATTTTTAGATATGTTAAATATACCAGTTGAATTAAATAGACCAATCTTGAAAAAGACATTATCTAATAGAATTTCAATTTTTATTAATAATATTTGTTCAAGTAAATATTCAGTTATTTTTTCATTTATTACAGTTTTAGGCTTAGTTATTTTAGCAAGTGCAATGAAATGGTCAGAAACTGCTCAATTAGTTGCAAATACTCCAACAATGATTATTGAAGGTTTCTTTTTATTAATTTTAGTTCAAGCTCATAATTGGGCAACTCGTGAACGTAGTTTAATTTTAGAGGAATTAACTAAGTCAAGAACTATTATCTACAATTATATTAAAAATAATAGTAATAATAATGGAAACAACGATGAACAAATTATTGAACAAGAGATAGAAATTGAAAATAAAAAAGTTGACTTATTATAAACATACACTTTTAGTATTTTTTTTATTTATAAAGAATTATATAGATTAAGACATAGATCGCTAAGTATTATTTATCCAAATTCAAACTAGAATGGTTTTGACCATTTGAAATTACCATACATTAAATTAATTTCTTCTTGTAATAATTCAGAAAGTTTGATATTATCTCTCAAAGAAATCCATTGATTATTATGGTAATCAAATCTTTTTGGACCACTAATTGGTGAACTCAGCCATATCTGCTTTGTTGGAGGTTGTTTATTAATAACATAAGAACCCTCTGAGCAATTGATTTGCATAACACCTGCTTCTTCATCAATTTCAGCTTCCATTATTTTATTCTTTTCAAAGAATAAATCAAGTTCATCAAGCATTTGTTCAAAAGTTTCTGATGAATGTTTATGATATTCTTCAATTGTTAAGTTTTTAACATCTTCAGGTATATTCGATCCATCAGTTGATGTAGTAATTGCATTATATCTTGATTGTTGAAATAGTAGATTATTGATTGAATTTTTACATCTTTTTATTGATAAATTATTATTATTATTGTTTAGTATTGAAGTTTTAATATTAATGGTGTTAATACCATTATTAATTAAAGAGTATGATCTTTTACTTATGATCGGTTTAATGTGACAACGGACAGTACCTTGTATAGATCTGAACATTGCAATATTGCTCTAAAGAAAACACCTTTTATACAAAGACCCACTACAGTGATCTCATAATTTTCACCAATTAAGAGAGGGTGCTGGTAATTAATTGTCGGAAATTCCACCTCTACAAAGCCTTTTTGCTCTTGTTATTGTTGATAATGTATCTAATTATCAACAACCACTGATGGCTGTGATTATTACACTGATAAATCTGGTTATGAAAGTATTACTGATTTGATCAAAATCAAGTTTATCAAACAAGATAAATGTTCATGGGAAATGATGACTTGGGACAATATTTTCCATAATCGTTGCTACAACTGTGTATTTTATCAATGTCGTATAATAGAAAGGATACCATTATGAAAATTAACTAATTCTTATTAATTATCTCAATGAGTAACTTTGTACGGTATCTGATCCACAATTCATTCTTCTAAGCCTCATTAATACGTCAATTCAATTCAATATAGTATATTGCACATACAGAGATAAGTCCTTTGTTAACCAACATCTACATTCCACTAGGTTGATTTAGTAAGAATATGATCAGTATATAGAACAACTACTCTTACTAATATTAGGGAAAAATATCATCAAAAATTTGATTAGATATATATGCTAACTATATTTAGATAAATCAGGTAATTCACAAAGAATACAGGAGCAATAGAACTATAATCATTATCGTCTTACTATTATCAGTAACAGACAAATCAGGTATCGATAAAACATTCTCCGATACTACCGAATAACAGGTGATAACACTCCGTCATTCACTTTAAACGATAATAATACTTAACATTGGGCTTGGAAAAAATTTAAGGGTCCACTCACCTGATGTCTCTTTGTTAGACCCTTTCAAAGCTACATGTGATATAGAATCCCATGATATAATGACATATATTCAACGTTATACTCGAATAAACCTATAGACTTTCTATAATCTATGTTAATTAAACTTGATGAGGTATATAAGTTGGGTTGGGCTTATCTTTTATAAGAGAACATATTTTCTTATTCGAAATCATTCCTAAAATTGTCAAATTTTTTATTAATAAAATACTATTTTACTTTTGGTAATAATGGTTTCAGGTACATTTTGGCAAAATGCTAAAGTTATTATAATCCCACCAAATAAAGGTGATATTAAAGTCCGTTGTAATATTGCAACTCCGAAAAACTTGAATTCTGATGGTATAAGTGTTAAAAAGGACGATCACTTTTTTGAAAATTCCCATACTGATGATTCTAGTACAAGTAATGTTGAAAGTTCAGGTAAAAGCAAGTTTATGAAGGTGATTGATTACATTCCAAATAAATTTCATAAATTATGGAAAAAACAAGAGAAAGAAATTGTAAAAGTTGAAAAACTGGAGGAATTTGAATCTGATAATGATTTTACATCTCCATTGGATACATTTATTGGTTATGCTGTTGATGTTACAGGTTCTGTTTATATGTTAATTTTAGTTATTTTTATTTTAATTGGATGGGTAGTTTGGGGTGCTGTGACGGGTGCACCTGATACATGGCAAATTGTTATGCAAGATGGTCAATCTATTCAAACTTATGTTTGGGATACTTTCCTTATGAGACAACAATTAGATGATAATGAAAAATTCTTGATTTTATCAGGTAAGTTACAGAGTAGATTAAACACTCATAAAAGGTTAATAAAAAAGCTTCAAGATCAGAACCCTAATTTTATTTTAACTGATGAAATGAAAGAAAAAATTACCGATTTAGATAATTCGGAGAGTGATTTATTAATACATATTGAGAATAAGAAAACTTGGTTTGATAAAGTTTCTGAAGTTTGTTCCAAGTTACTAGGTAATTTATATTGTGTTATAATTTATTGGATTGGTATCTTTGTCTGGATTGGATGTGGTGCAATCCCAAATAACAATGGTACAAAGAGTCAACCATTAATGCAAAAGTTCTCAAATAATTGGCAAATGTACATTAATACTGCAACCGCAATTGAATTACTTTTCACATCTGTTTTTCTTGAACATGTAAGAGCAAGATCTACCGATGTTATTAATAGGCAAATTGAATTATTTATTAAGTTAGATACTGACTTAGAATGTCTTGAAAGAACAATTTTGAATGATTTTGAAGAGAATGAATTGATTGTTGTTGAAAGATGTCCAAGAGATAAAATTCAAAAAGTTATTAGCTTTTATGCTAATGTTATTGGTAATGGTTTAGGTTTAATCATTACATTATGTGTTTTCATTATGTGGTTTGGAATTGGTAATTTAATGCACTGGGATGATAATTGGTGGTTAATTATTGGTACATATACTGGATTAGTTGGATTTATTGATGGTTATGTTTTAAGAGAAGTTTTCTTTTCACTTACAAAATATGAACATCAAAAATTTTATGATCTATTCGAAGATTCACAAGGGCTACTTGAATTTATTGGTATTTCATATACATTAGAGAGATATAAACCTAAAATTACATTAAATACTAAGATTTCTTTATGGATTAACGATATTTGTTCAAGTGAATGGTCAGTTATTGCATCCGTTATAACAGTCTTAGGTCTAATTATTATGGGTTGTGCACTTTTATGGTCAGAAACTGCTCAATTGGTTGCAAATACTCCAACAATGATTATTGAAGGTTTCTTTTTATTAATTCTTATTCAAGCTCATAATTGGGCAGATGATGAAAGAAGTAATATGGTTGGAGAATTAACAAAGAGTCGTCTATTTGCGCATAATTATGTTAAATATTGTTTTAATAATAGGAAAATTGAAGATGACTGTAGTATTGTCTGTTCTGATTAATGTTTTGGATTATTTTTCTTTAGTTTAACGTTTTATAAGTTTAGTATCATTTAATTTACATAGCTATTAAATCAACATTGCAATGTTTGGTTTAACTTACCAAAATCTATACCGACATGATCTGCACAAAGAGGTAATTATAAATTTAAGTTCCGCTACAGGATAATTTATTTTCTAAATCATTTTAACTCCTTTTCTTTTTCTTTCCTTTCTTTCTTGTTATCAAACAACAACAATGTCAACTAGAAGTTCACAAAAGCAAAAACCACCATACGTAGTGCCCGTTCAAAAGGAATATATTGCAAAATATGTTCACAATAATCATCCTGATAACACACCACAAAAGGAAACTTTTGATTTTAGTACGTTATCATTAGATGAATTACGTGAATATAGAGTTCGTTATTTAAATCCATCACATTTACTTTCAACTGATGCACACACATTTCAAGGAATGTTACTTGAAAACAATGAATTAGGTAATAGAACAGAATCAGCTGCATTAAATGAACAACGTAAAGCTGAGAATAATCTGTATGATTATAGAACTGACAAAGATTTAGAAATCAATGCAGAAAATCATTTCAGGAATCAATTACAAGTAAAAGAGAGTGAAGTTATAATGAACTTTGTGTACAAAGTACGGAAGGATAACGATAAATTCAGATTACATTTCGACAGATCATAGTAAATTTGATTCTTTATAAACTAACTTACATCACATACCTAAATAATATATATATACATAATTCCTTTTATATTATATACTAATAGTCCCGTATTTTGCTTCATATTTTTTCCTGTTTTCCATAATCATCTTTCTCTTCATTTGATCAAATGTAAGACCATTAAACATACCATTTCCATCATTATCAGATGATGAATTGATAATATTTGAGGATTCTGATTTAATTACAGGTTCAGGAGTTATATCCTCAGTAGAAACAATAGAACCTCTAAGATATCTCTCAATAGTAGCTTCCACACTCCCCGTAAGTTGTAAATCTGCCTTAATTTGTAATGTAGTTAATCCGGGCCCAATAGCACGAACGGTTTCAATCATCTCATCGGTTACTACAAAGTTTCTTGAAGCTCTGTTTGTCACACGAGGTGGTTGGTTGTCGAAAAAGAAAAAGTTAAGTAAAATAAGAGCAACAAATGCTCCTAAAACAATCGTTACTGGATGAAAGTCCATTGTGTTATATGTAGTATTTGAAGAGTTGGTTGTACAAATAATAAAGGAAGGGTGTCCTGTTATCGATTCAAACTTCAACATCAAAAATCAAAAATATTACTTAGAGGTTCCTCACCTAATGAAAAAAATGTTCAGAGTCTCTCTAATAAGTACTTTATTATAACTTTTATTATGTTTGGTTTGTTGATAATATATACCTGGAGTGTTAACGTCCTTATTTATCTTTACACAGTCTCTTGGATGTATCTTTACTAGCATCAAGTTTAGTTTCAACAACTTTTGTACTATCCTTTTTATCTTTCTTCTGAGACTTCATTAAAAGATCAATCACGCTTTTTTCCTTTGCTGCCAGTTTCTCCTGTTCACTTTGTTCAACAGTTGTAGTTGTCTGTGGTGGAGGTGGTAAACTTACAGAATTACCTTTAGATGCCTTCTTGTTTTTTCTAATCAAGTTTGTAGATAATGTATTAATTTTAGGCTTTTTAGGTGTGTCTACTTTTTCAGAAACTTTTGTCACTACTTCCTTTTTATTTGCCATTTCAGCTTCAATGTAACCATCAAAATGTTTCATCTCTTCTTCCTCAAATCCACCTTCAATATCACCAACCAATTCAGGACTCAAAATAGCAGAACTTATAAATCCATCATTAGAACTTACAAAAATACTTCTTCCATCACTTGACCAAACAATATCCGTTATCACAGCATAATGAATACCTGTAACTATCGCAACACATTTAAGTCGTTGTGTATCATAAACCAATATACTATCCTGTGTAGCAATAGCAAACAACATTCTGTATTTCAAATTAAATACATTTTCTTCAGAATGTGACTTCATTAATGAATATCGTACCGGACTGAACCTCACAACAATTGCTGGTTTCTTCAATCCCGGTAAATGAACAACTGGCCCTCTATTAAGACCAGCACGTATATACACATATACTGTATTCTGTATTACTTCTTTATTGTTTTTTGCGTCTTTCTTATCAACATTCTTATAGATCCCACATGTTGTTATTAATAATGAACCATCTGGTGAAAATGTTAAACGACGGAAGAATGATTGTAATGTTTCATTATGATATAAATAATGATATCTTGGTCCATTTGATGTACTACTTACGGTGGTAGCATTTGATGTATTAATAGATGGGGCTGGTACAGATGATGGTGTATCGGCATTAACAGAAGTTAATGATGTATTAGCAGTAAGATAAACACTAGAAGTACGTGAATCAGTTGCATTGTCATTAGTTGTGGATTTATTTGATGAAGACATTATTGCAGTCAGGCCAAGTTGTTTATGACTAGGTGATGATGGCATAACTGCAGGTAATGGCATTGGTGATGGTGAAATACATCTACTGATATGACTATGAGAGGAACTCGTACTGGAATTAGAATATGTTCTTTTATGTCTTGGAGCTTGTGCTGGTGGTTCCATCATTGTAGAGTTCGCAGATGAATGACTAGTAATAACACTCTGAAGTATATTTTCCTTGGTCAATTGATTGTTATGACTTGAGTGAATTGTATTTATGATTGGTTCATATACCATATTTTCTAGATTGGTACTGTTTATAGCAGTTGGTACTTTATAAGAAGTATCATCACTGACTTCAATTTTCGGTTTGGTTTTTTCATCTTTCTTATCCTCCTGTTTGTTCTCAGTAACTATCTTTGAAGGTTTGGTTTCCCCTTTAATACTTTTATAAAATGCAGTTGGTCCAACATTAAACTCTCCATTTGGTCCAACACTTATCTTGTACACATGAACACTTCTATCTGCACTCTGTGAACAAATATAATTACCTCTTGGATCCCACGCAACACCTTGCACATAATTACTATGTTCTGCAATTTGTTTAACCATTGCACCCGTTTCAACGCTAAATATACGTATAATATTATCCATTAACCCACAACAAATATATTTAGAATCTGGTGACCAACAAATATCGTAAATTTCACTTATTGTACTAGAGAAACATGCAACTTTCATTACCCAACTTTCCTTTATATCATCATCAAGATCCTGTCCAAACTCTCTTACTATTTTCTCACTAAGTTCCCATATCATAATAGTACCATCATCTGATGCAGTAGCTAATAATTTACCATTATTATTGAACCTCACACAATTAACGGCTTGAGTATGTTTAGTGATACTACTTAAATATTTGACTCCAACAACTTCATTACCATCTTCATTATAATCCACACTCCATATTCGAGCATTATTATCACCACCACCTGTAACTAATCTAGCGAAACGTTCACCTGGTTTACCAGGCTGGGTTGTTAGTGTATAAATTGCCGATGCATTCTCATGCCAATGTAATGCTAATGTTTTAGCCCTTACATGAACAATAGGACTTTGTTCAACATTATAAGTTTCTTCTGTATTTTCTAACTTTACAGATGATTCCATTTTGATCAGTGTATGAATTGAGTCACAATGGTAATATTTTCTTGAAGAATATATATATGAATAAAATAAAGACTAATACTGTTTCACAATGCACTGTAATTAAACTCAACCTAGAAAAAATAATTTTTGTGGGAGGTACAGTTTCCTGTCCGCGTAGAAATACTATTTCACACGGGACGGTAGGAATATTCGACGGGGAGCATTAAATTGTGGTCAAAAACAGGTTTTACCACTTTTATGGTATATTTATAGGAAGTAGAGAAAGTCAGTCATTGAATAATGTAAACAATTAAAAAATGCAAAATATTAAACAAAATAAATATACAATTAGATTGATAAAACAATAGAAATAAAAACATTTTAAACAAGTAAAACAGAGTACATGTGTGTATGATTGTGAGTAAGATAATCACAGATTGAAGAACTTCATAAACTTACGTCCACTCTTATTGTTCTTTGATTTGGTAGATGCTTTGATTTTTGGAGAAGATTCTGCAGGAGCTGAAACGACAACAGGTTCAATAGGTTTTACAGGGACAGCTTTAACTTCTGCTTCTTCTCCTGTTTCTGCATCTATGAAAACTTCACTATCTTCAATTTCAGTATTTGGTGTATGTGATGCAGATGGTACATTTTCAGCAACACTAGCAATTTTACTGGAATTAGTTGTTGCAATACTGTCAACATTTGTAGTTCTAATGTTTTCCAGACCTTCAATACTGCCGTTATTACCAAATTTTGAAGCATCGTTTATACCTGGAATAACTGGTTGAGTGAATGATTCATCAGCAAGTGTTTGACCTTTTGATTCTACTACCGGTAAACCAGCTAAACTATTAGCATCTTCTGGTATAGTATGTATGTCACTTTTCTTAATAACTGGTTGAGCGTGAGCTTCGTTTTGTACTACAACAGGTGTAGAGACAACAGGAGGTTCTACGCTTTCAACTTTTGGTTCCGCTTTAGGTGACTTTTGAATATTATTATTGTTGTTATTATTTCCAAATGAGAAGAATTTATTCTTCTTGAAAGGTTCACTGCTACTATTCGACTTTTCCTTTTTCAGAGAATATTCGGTTTCTTGAGAAACAATTGAATCATTTTTTCTATGACCAGGTTGGGATTTCGTGGTACTGTTTTTCTTTTTGGATAATCTGAAAAGTTTTAGGTTCAATTTACTTGGAGATTTTTCAACATTAGGCATATTTAGTGGTGATTTTTCTTGAACATTTATAACATTGGGTTGATCAACACGTGTTTTTGCATTTGGAGTTGCATAAATATCTGTAATTGCTTCAGGTTGTTGACTCGAAACAATTTCTGGTTTTGATTCATTTGCAATTCTCTCTTGTTCTTCAAAAAATTTAGCTTGTTCCTTTTGCATTATTTGCAGTTCAACATTTGGATCAACAGGCATAACATTAACATCTCTTTCAACTTTAGCTGCAACTTTCTTCAGTAATTCATCTGGAACATTTCCACGTCTTTCTTCCTTCCATTGTTTTTTCTGTTGCTTTTGTTCTTGCTTAAACAGTTTTTTAAGTTTATTAGATTCTTCGGAATTAACCTTTGGTGGTTTACCATAACCATCTCTCAGAGAATGAACCTTGAAACCTAAACCTGTAGCATTAGAGTGATATTGCCCACCTGGTTTAGAAACTGAATTATCATTTACTTGTGGTGAAGCCAAATTGGTATTAACAATAGTGTTTAATTTAGTATTATCATCGATATCAGGATTTGGATAAACTTGATTCAGTCTATCACCATAAACTTTTTTTTCCGCAGCTTTTAGAGCAATCATGTACATTTCATCAGGTGTCATTGCAGTTCTACCAGACTCAATTCCTTCAGGACCAGTAATTATTTCCTTTTTCTTTGGTTGAATTGATGCCATATTAGTAAACTGTGAACGGGATTCAGAAGCCGGACTAGCAATTGATGATGAACTAGTTTTAAGTGCAGACTTTAATTGTTGTGGTTGTCTTTGTTGAATAACTGGTTTAGAATTTAAATCTACCACACCATTTGAACACGGCGGTGTTAAAATACCATACTCTTTAATATAGTCACCTTCAAAATTGTGTTGTGGAATATTGTTAGAGACTGGTGATGTTGTAGATTCATTAAATAATAAGTTTCTATAACTATGTTGATTTTGTGCTTCAGAACCTGGGGTTGTTGGAACATTAGAAACGTTTTGTTTTTGATTAACTCTTTCATTAATGTTAGTTACTACTGGTGGACCATTTGAGAAATTTTCTTGTGCTTCAACAAAATTATCTTCACCCGAATTGAAGGAAGACATTGAACTATTAACAGGAACTTTAGGTGCAACTAATTTTGAAGGAATATTACCAATAACATCAACAGCTGGTACATTATCACTGTATTTATTTTGAATTGGTTCTTCCATCATCGAATCATCATAGATTTCAGAAACTTCTTGAATTTCTGACAGTCTATTCTTTGCCTTTGTATCAAAGGTACTTTGTTGTGGAATTTCAGGAGTAACAACGATAATTTCTTCAATATCAGCTTCAGCAACAACTGGATCTTGAAATGATTCAACTACTTTATCATCTGCAAAATTGTCATAGATAGCATTATCATATTGTTCATTTTGATCAAAATCGGAACCGAAAATTTCATCATCATGGAACCTAACTTCTGATTTTTTAGTAGGGGTTACAAACTGAGATTGATTAGGGGATTCTTGAGCTGACATTCTAGATTGCATAATCTTTTTAGATTTTTTCTCTAAACGTTCAAGTTTTAATTGGGCTTGTTGTTGTTGAATCTCCGCTTGACGTTTAATTTGTATTTGACGTTGCTTTTGAACTTCAATTTCAGTCTGTCTAGCATTTAATTTTAAAGCTTCTTGATCATGATGTTGAGAATAACCTCTATTTGGTGATTTATGAGATAATGCCGCAGCAGCTGCGAGTGCTGCTCCATTTTTCATCGGATCTTCATAATATTGGTCAGTTAAATAATTATTTTGATCAACCAGATCAACATCTTCATTTAGGTCGACATCTGCATCAAAATCATGATCGAAATGATCGAAACTATTTTGACCTCTTCTTGTTGGGGTATGTGAGTAATTACTATACTGTGCAGGTGATTGATGATTTACATTATAATCATCAATTGTATTATCATGATCGAAATCTTCTAGTTCTGCCAATTCTTCCAGTTCAACATCTTCATCTATTGGTTGAGAAATTGAAGGTTGAATAACAGTTGTACGAACAATTTTAACATCACCTCTTTTTTCAATAGTTGTAGTTGTAATTGATTTAGTACGACCATCAGCATCTTTTTCCTTTGTTGTTTTAATAATTTTAGTATGTGACAATGAATTTGAATTTAAGGAATTTGCTCTTGAATTATTTCTCGAATTTACTATTGAATTATTTCTTGAATTTGTTCTTGAAAGACGTTGTTGATTAGAGTGTTGATAATATTGTTGTCGAGAAACAGATGCAGAAGTTAAAGAATTTGTTCTTGAACCACCACCATTGATATATTGAGGTCTCATATTAGCATTTGAACTTGTCATTGACATTGTTCTATTATTTGGATATCTTCTATTTGTATTTAAATTAGAATTAGTAATTGAACTTGATCTCATTGATAATGACATTGTTCTTGGTTGACTATCCAAATGTCTTGAACTTCTACCAGTTAATGACATTGTACGTTGTGATTGTTGACGAGGTTGATCTCTTAAAGATCTAGTTGAAAGTAATCCACTTGGAGTAATATTGTTTTGATATCTCGCATTTGTAGCACTAGTTGCAGTCATATGAGCTGAACTTGGCAAACCTTGATGGTAATAAGTAGTGTCAGAGGAATGCTGTTTAAAATTAATATGTAGGTTGGGCGGGAAAGGGGGCAAGTTTCCGGGGTATATGTTAGTATATTGAAACATAAAGATAAAAAAAGAAAGGTTAAGTTGAATTGTCATTAAGTTAAAGAGGGTATACTTACTCTTCCAGTAGGACCTTTTGAAAAAAAGTCTTTGAATCCCATATTGATTGTTTGATCTGAGTGTTAATTAACTGAAATATGAATCGATAGTGTGAAAAGAGGGTAAATACTTTGGTATAATAAGATAATATAAGCTAATTGTTCAATTGAAGTTACTTGTACTTGTGCAAAAATAAAGAGACAGTAATTGATAAATGAACAAAATGGGCAGAAAGTGGGTTATATACTGATAGCAACAACGTGAAGACAGATAAATCGAATGGAAAACGTACCAAAAAGGTAAACAGGGAAATAAATAGAAAAAAAAATGCCCTAAGGAGAGAGCGTTTTCTATATCTTTTTCTCTTTTTCTATTGTTGTAATTTAATTGTTATTCCATTTTCGATAGGAAGCATCGAAGCATAAACGGAAAAGCATTTGTGTGTTTACGTAATCTCTGGCATGTCTTCTCTTATTGCCTCTTTAGGAATAACTTTCTTTTTTTAATAATATTTTTACAAAAATTTACTTACTACACACAGAATCTTCTAGTTGTCGTTACCGTTAAGATAGTTGCTATTCTCATCATCATCATGGTCATCGTCATCAAGTCCAAGTCCACTTATAGAATATGCTAATCCACTTCCAGAACTACCAGTTCCATTACTACGACTAGTACTGGTTGCATTTTCAACGGTACCACCATTACTAATTGAATTCAATGTACCACCTGTACGTATTCTAACCAGTTTACCTAAATCTGATGCATTAGAATTACTACCACCTCTTATACTTTTCAAATCATTTAAATTCATACGACGTCCAGCTGCACGACTACTACGTCCACTAAATCCACTAAATCCACTTCTTAAACTTCTATTACCACTCATCAAGCCATTACTAAAATGAATTGGTGGTTCAATATCACTATAATCATTGTCACTCATTGTATAACTTGTATTTATATCCGATGTTCCATCTTCATTATTGTTTAATACTTCATCTAATGCATTACTATCTTGACGTATACTTGGAACTGGAATATTGGCTAATGTATCAGATGCTGTTTTTACTGTTCCACTGTTGGTATGATCAGCAGATGATTCATTAGGTAATGATAAAATACTATTACTTGCAGACATCAGAATGAGTGTACTATATGGTTTAGGTATTTGTCTATTAAATGATAGTGGCTCTTTAATATTAATATGTTCAAGCCAATAATTAACTTCTTCAATATCTTTCAAAACAACCATTAATTCATCATTAGTTAATGTATGATCACTTGAATTGGATGATGGTTTATATCCAATATATTCTGGCCATGTATGTTGTTGTTGAGAATATGCAATATGTGAATCTGCTAATTCTGCAAGTTTTTGTGATCCATTAATTTCAGCTGATGATAATCCCAAAATTAATAATGATAATACATATTTGAATGATGTAGAATCTGATAACCAAATATTTGAAACTTTAACAAAATTAACTAAAAAGTTGATTTTAAATGCTTTTATCATAACTGATATAGTTAATGAAATTTGTGCTTTAATTTCATCTCTAACTTCATGTGATAAAATCAGATTCAAAGATTCAAAAAATAAACATAAATTATTATCAGAGTTACTTGTAATACATGTTTCTGAATTGGCAATTTTTGTAGTTTCTTGATTAACAGTGGAGTAAAATTCTTCAATAAGTTTTAAACAAATCAATTGCGCTTGCTGTGAAATATTCGGATGTTGCTCAAATGGTAATTGTAAATACAAATAGTTAAAAATTGATAATGGGAAGTCATTTACTTTAATGACAATATCAGTTTTTTGTGAAATTCCAATAATATCACGTACATTATCAATAATGATCTTGGTATAACTTAATAAATGTTCTTCACTTAATTTATCTTCATCAGTTTTATTACAGATATAATAATAATTAGAGAAAATACTTGTTATCATATCATTGATTTGATTATTATAATAAACTCTACTTGCAAGATTTCTAACAATTTCAGAATATGACTCCTTTAAGATATGAACTTGATTATTTGTAACCATTAATTTTTCAAGATTAACAATCCTACCTAGTATTTCTAATACTGGTAATCCAATAAACTGTAATAATGTTGATCCTAAAATAGTTGAAATAGTTCTAAGTAAATATTCAAGTGTTTTAACATCATTCTTTTCAGCATACCTCTGAATATGATGTGAGATAATAATCATTACACGATGTCTTAATTCAATATGTGATTTCTTTAAACATATTATCATTATATTATTAGTCCAACGAATATCCATTTTATGTTCAATTGAATAGTTTAATACAGTATTAGTAGCAGAATCTAATTGATGTTTTGAATTTGTATTAAAAAACATTTTCAATGCAGTGGTAGCTAATTCATCAAGTGAAATTGAATCGATTGACTTATCATTTGCATGTTTACTAACTGCTGAATTAGATGTATCGATTTTAACTAATGATAAATCTGTTTGATTTACTTGAAGTGTATCTAAAATCAAATTAATTGATTGACGAATTAAATCATCCTTACCAAATTGACTAAAGGATGCATCAATATATTCTGCAATAACTAATGCAATTTTCAAAGATATTCTTAACCAATCATTTGATGATCCACTACTATTCTTAATTGAAGAGAAACTTAAAAATAATGAAATTACTTCTAAAAAGTTCTTTAGTAATGTGACATTAGATGAAAAAACTTGTCTTTGAATATTTTGTAAAGTTTCACAATATGTAATGAAGACTTGACAAGCTAACTGAGATGTTGGTAAATCTCTCAACTTGATGATATCTCTCATAATACTAATAACATAAGGTGTCATAAACCCTAAATCTTCAGAGCATTTGATAATTAGCTCTTGTAAAATATATAATGTAACTTTCAAATGACCAACTCTTTGATGTGATATATCAGCTGTTGTTTTTTTCAACAAGAATTCTCCAACTTTTTCTAATTTAGTTCTACGAGATGATGCATAGAAAACAAGATAACTTAATTCTGCTTGATTAGGTTTAGTTTCAGTTGTAGTGAGCTTTGTTGAAGGATAACATTGTAAGATTAATTTTTGATGTTTTGGTCGAAACATTGACTGCATCGTGGTGTCTTTTATAAAGTATTTAGTATACACTGTTGAATTTAAAGACACACTCTAGTTGAAATATTGACTCAATTAAAGCTAAAGTTAATTGAGATATAATACTCTGATTTATTCAGTTGGATATCTATTCAAGTATCAAGATAGCAATCACAGAGAAAATAAGAATAGTTTAAGATGAAAGAGGACTGCATTAAAAATAATAGAAGGTGATGAACACCGTGCAAACGCTATTGCATTAAAATTTGAATTTCAGAAAAATTATTGTTCCTTCTGTTTTCAGAAGGATTTTACGGAATTAGCAAGGAATATTAAAAGAGATAGATCATCAAATCAGCAACTATGGCACCGGTATATGTGAAGGGTGGTATGTGGACCAATGTGGAGGATGAAATCCTTAAAGCTGCAATAGCAAAATATGGATTAAATCAATGGTCAAGAGTTTCATCACTTTTAACAAGGAAGAATGCAAAACAATGTAAATTAAGATGGCAAGAATGGTTAGATCCACGTATAAAGAAACTGGATTGGAGTCCAGAGGAAGACAAGAGACTATTAAATTTAGCAAAATTACGTCCAAATCAGTGGAGTTCGATCTCATTATTATTGAATAGAACTGCAAATCAGTGTATTGAACGATATCAGGAATTAATAAGTAATAGTGACGTAAGTCAAATAGAGGATGGTGAGAAATCTACAGCTAATCGATTGTTACTTACTGGAAATGTAGAATCCGGTCAAGCTCGTGGAACAAGTGCAGATAGCTCACTGGGAGGACTAAACTTAAATCCGGAATCAAAACCTGCAAGACCGGATTTAGATATTGATAATGAAGATGAAAATGAAATGATCAGTGAGGCGAAGGCAAGATTGGCAAATACACAAGGTAAAAAAGCTAAAAGAAAAGCAAGAGAGAGATTATTGGAAGAAAGTAAAAATGTTAGTGAATTATTACGTCGAAGGGAATTAAAACAAGTTGGAATTGATAGACAATTAAAATATAAGAAACATTTTAAAGATGAAATGGATTATAATGCAGATATAGCATTTGAAAGAAGACCTGAAGCTGGTATATTTGATACCTCTGAGGAACTTAAGATAGACATAGAAACTAAAAATATGTTTGATAAAAGAACCAAAATACAGGGTACATTCAATCAAGAAGTTGAAATACAGAAACGTAAAGATAAGAAGAGGAAAGAACAAAATAAAAAACTAAATGAAAAGAAGAAGAATATTAGTGTAAGTAAACCTAAAGTAGTACATGAAGGTGATGATTTGAATTATTTGGATGAGTTATCTAAGCGTAGGAAGCTGGTGTTCAAAGAAAATAAAGAAATAAATGAAGATTTAGATCAATTGATAGGTGAAAGTATAACTGAGATGAAAGAAAGAAACAGTGGGAAGTCTGGTATGTTTTCAAGAAAGAGGTTACTTGAAGATGATACACAAGATACAACAAGTCTTAAGGATGATAAAATTAAACAAAAGGAAGCCAAACGTTGGAAGAAGGAATTAAAACACAAAATCAATGAAAAGTTAAACTCCTTACCAGAACCAGATGATGATTTTGATATTGATGTCAATTCATTACTGACAGAAGATATGATTATTAATGATGACCGTATAAATCTCAATGATGGAATAAATCTTGTGAAGCAAAAACCACAAATTGTTATAGATGATGAAGATAAAAGAAGAAATCAAAATACAGTTAAGAAAGAGCTAAGAAGACAAATTGAAGAAATAGAAACACCTCAGAGTATTAAACAAGGACTGCCACTTCTTCAACCTGTGGAGGTGAATGATAATGATTCTGAACTAGATAAGTCTCTCAAAATTGTAAACACTGAAGGTAGACTGGTTAATTTGTCAGTACAGAAAGGTGACAATGTTGAAACGATGAAAAATACATTGATTATATGGAATCAAGTACAAGAGAAGATCAATATTCAGATGGAAAAAGTTAAGAAGGAAAGTAAAAACCAATATGAAAAACAGCTTGAAAGAGATGAAAGATTTGAGAACGATGTAAAGAAAATGAAACAGTATTGTGAAGAGAATGTAAAAAACTTTATTAACGACTTTGAAACAAGATTTGCGAACAATATCACCGGTAAATATGTCAAAGATAGTGAACCAATTTCTAAAAAACTAATAATGAAAAGAGAAACTGAATACGTTAAACAATTAGTCAGAGAGAGGTTAACTTCACAGTGCTCTTTTATATCATAAATATTATAATTACTAATTTATAAAAGTAAAAAAATAGTTCGAACTATACATGTGTATAAAAGATAAAAGCTTTTTAATCGTGTGTGGTAAACTTATTCATCATCATCATCTAAAGCTAAAGCATCGAAAGCATTAAATTTAGAAGTTTCTGTGATTGCAACAGTATCACCATTTGCTGAACTACTTTTACCACTAGAAATTTTGGATGCATTAGTTTTAATCTTAATAGTATGTTGTTTACCCTTCTTTGAAGTTGGTTTTTCAAAACCATCATCATTTGCATCAACATCTTCACCATCAATTGCTGATTCACCATCAATATTTTCACTATCTGGATTCTTTTCGGTAACAAATGATGTCCAACCATCTTCATCAACAACTTCCTTTGTCTTATTCTTTCTTAAAGCCTTATAATGACTAAAAGATCTACGACGAGGATTTGCTTCATCAATTTGTCTTAATAATTCAGAAACTGTTTCAACCAAAGTGAGAAATGGTGTTAAATCCACTCCATCTGGAAGACATGCACCCGCTTCATATGACAAAAGCTCTTGTTCCGTGTATCTTTGGACCATTATAATATCAGTAGCAAAATCCCGTTACCTTAAAGAAATATCTAAAGTCTTTAAAACTGTATCTTCAGTGTCTTTTATATGATGGAAATGGAAATGGAAAACAGAAAATAAAAAAATATTTTTTTTTATTGTGGAGAGTTTCCGGGTAAGTTTTTCACTTTTAGTATCTAATACTGATTTGACATGAAAAATATTTTTTTTATCTTTTAAATTTCATATTATCTTGAAGTTTTTATCAGGACAATGGCTAAATCATTATTAAAGGTCCAACAGAAAATCAACAAGAAAAAATCTCCTCTTCATCCAAAGGGAAGGAAAGCACAACTTTTAGCTAGAGCTTCTCTTAGAGAAGATAGAGTTAATCAAAAGAAATTAGTTCATACAATGCGTAAAACTGAAGAGAATCAAATTGTTGATTTTATTCAAGATTTTATAAATTCAGAAGATCAAATAGAGAAAGAAGTTTATAATTTAGATGATATGAAATTATTGATTCAAAGTTTTGTTGATAGAGACAATGATGAATTAGCTAAAATGAAACAACAACGAAGAGCTGATAGACCACCAAGTAAGAAAATGGATTTATTAGAATTTAGAATAAAACAAGAAAATCATTTATTTGAAACTGGTTGGAAAATTCCAGATCTAAGATCTTCTGTTAATGTTGCTAAACTTAGAAATTGGAAAGGTGGTCATGGTGGTCTTACATCTTTAGATTTTTGTATTGTCAAAAAAAATGGTATTTTAAATGATGGTAAGGATATTGAAATGGAATAATTTCATCTCTTTATTACATTCTCCTTTTTTTATTATTAAGTTCACATAGATGTCTGTTTGAATACATATTATATTTATATTTTCTACATAATTAATTATCGTTATATCATAAAATTCACAAAATTAATCATTATTGAAGCACCAAATATAGCACTAACACCAATCCTACTTATTCGGTAAAGTCTGTTTCTCATATAAACTTTTGGATTCAATACAAAAACAATTTCACGTTCATCTGCATGAACGGGTATCCAATCTCCATTAAGTGATTGATTGAACCGACTTTTGAAATTGGTTGCATTTTTCAATTTGAATATTACTTCGTATAAGTTCATAATTTCACCATTCCAATAAACACATTTATCATTTGTTAAAATTCCACTTGATCCATCCTCATATATCTTAAGTATTTTATAATCATCAGCATTAAATGATTGTAAATCATCCCTTAATTTCTTTTGTAATATATTTACCATATCAATTTGGAAATCATTAACACTTATTAATGTATTAGGTACACAAATTGGTGTGAAAAATGTTTTACTTTCTAAAGTTTTAGGTATTTTAGACATCATATTCTTTGACCATTCATAATTATTTGATGCTTTGAATAGATTTTCATCACGACTATCACTTTTCGTTTTCAGTTCTTGTAAAATTTCTTCAAATTGATCAATTTCAGATTGTGTTATGTTTGATTGAACTTTATGACGTTTAATCATTGGATCGTATTCAAATTTTGTCATTGATGGTAAAACATGGATAACTGGAGTTTGATGAACTTTCTTTAGATTTTTTAACATGGAAAGGAAATCCTCAGGTTTAGTATCTTTTTCCTTAACTTCTTTAACCTCTTTAACTTCCTCCGTCACTTCTATCTCTTCAATATCATCCTTTACAATCTCAACATCGGTTTTGATTCCTGATTCATTAACAACATATTTCAACAACGGCCAGTTTCTTTTCATCAGAACACCAACTTTCATCCTCTGTAATTCATTAACACCATTATTATTCCTAACAGATAATGGTTTTTTATTAGCCTTAGCATATGCAGTTAATAATAATTTCCTCTGATTAGCATTCAATTTCTGACCCATTTTAACATTGACATTATTCCCCACTGTAATATACTTCTCTAACAAGGACATTACTTGATCTTTCGTTAGTATATCGTCATTATCTGTATGTGAAGATTTGAAGAAATGTTTCATATCGTTAAGTTCATTATTGAATTTATTATATAATAAATCGTATCCTGGTGGTGTACGTTTGATGTTTTTTGATTTCGGGATTGGTTTGGTTGTATGTAATAAATCCCCAAACGTCTGTCGGACTGCCGTGTTTAATACCCAACGTGTTGGACGCATTATCCTTGACTAAAGAGATGGTATATAAGATTAGAGAGACTGATTTGATTCATGCATCACGAAATGATATTTTTTTCCATAGTAATTTTTTTGAATTGCTTATAAATTTATTAAACTGAACATTTTAAACATGAAAAAAAATACAAAAACAACAAACATAAATTAAATAGTTGATAAGTTTCAAAGAGAATAAATAAAGAATAATGGTATTATTATTAATGTAAATGTATCTTTAAAAAGTAAAATAAAGTAAAATAAATATAAAAATTAGGAAATGAAATGTTTTTGATATAATATGAAATATGAAATGGAAAATGCAATATAATGATTAAAATTAGTCAAGCATACTGATAATGTATTTTTTTTTTTTGATTTTTCTTTATTGTTTGGTTTTGATATGAGTAAGTTTTAAATAAACTATTTCTTTTTACCCAGACCTAAAAATCCACGTTTTTTCTTTTGTTTATCATTTTTACTTTCTTGAGTTGGAATATATGCAGGTGTTGGAGCAGGTGTTGCCTCAGGAACTGGAACTAAATCAATATTTGTCTTAGTTGGTGGTAAACTACCATTACTCCCATTTGATAAACCATCGCCTGAACCTCCACTACCACTATTATTTGTACTATTTGAATTTGGTGGTGTAAAAGAATTTAAATTATTACTACTAAAATTTTGAGGTTTTTTCAAATTTTGTAAATTATTACTTGAACCTCTTAAATTTGAATTTGATAATTGTGGTGCCATTGAATGACGTTGATTAATCATATTACGATTTAATGCATTATTACCATCTGGGAAACCTCCAACAATTGAATTTGTCAGAACTGCAGTACTTTTACGTGAACTTTTACGTGATGTTGGTTTAAAAGCTCTATTATTCATACCATTATTCATACCATTATTCATTGAATTCATACCACCATTCATTGCATTCAGATTAGTCATACTACCAAATGATGTATCAAAATTTGGTGTACTACCATTCATATAAGATCCACGACCTGATATATATGAAGCATCATCCCTTGAATTATATTGATTCATTGGAGGTGGATAATTTTGTTGAGGATATTGAGGGTAACCATTTTGAGGTGGATAACCTTGTTGCTGTGGAGGATAACCTTGTAGTGGTGGTGGATAACCTTGTTGTTGAGGTAAATAACCATTTTGAGGTGGATAACCATTAGGACCATTTAAATGACTTCTACGAGATGGATGACCACCATTACCACCATTACCAAGTTGTTGAGGTGGTGAATTAAATATTTGTTGGTTTGGAGGTAATCCTTGAGGTGGTAAACCATGAGGTATATTTTGTTGAGGCATAAAATTTGGAGATGAGTTACCTATTTGTTGTTGATTCATATTCATGTTATTATTATTATTGAAAGCAGGTTGTAAATTATTTGAGCTTGCACTTCTAGTAAATGATTTATTTGGATTGATAGGTGGAGGAGTTTTATCAGTAATTCCATAACTATTAACCATATCAGATAATTCTACCATTTCAGGATCAATTGCTGGATCAGTTGAAGATCTATTAATTGGTGTAAAATTATTTAAATTAGCTCTTGGAGGAGTTTTAGTTGATAAATTTTGATTAGCCTTTTTAATTTCCTTTTCACGAATTGAATTTTGAATCGCTAATTCATCTTGTTGTAATTTTAATTGTCTAATATTTTCAGAATTTTTTCTTAACCAAAAGATTGAAGTTGAATTATTTAAATTTGAGAAATTATTTGAATTATATTGAGACATAACAGCATATAAGAATTCTAAATAAGGAGTTTTAACATGATAATCATCAGCAATTAAGATCGGTTGTAATAATAATAAATCTAAATAAAGTTGATTTTGATTAAAGAAATCATAATAAAGTTTTGGAGCTTCAGCTGCATCAGGTGATAATTCGACAGGTGGATATAATTGAGATAATCTTTCCAATAAAGATTCTTCATTATCATAACTATTAAATAATTTACAACCCATTGTTTTAATAACTGTAATAATTTCAAATATTAAACCTGATATCAAAGGTTTTGCCAAGATTTGATTTTGTAAATCTGAAGGAAAAGGTTTTTCAAAAATGATTGATAAAGGTTCAACAGTAACTTTTGGTAAAGCAAATTTCCATTGATAAGATAAGAATTCTAATGGAGTATTTAATTTATAGACATCAATATTTGAATCTTCAAATAAATCAGCAATTTTATTAATTAAACCAATTTCTTGAGAATTATAACTTGATTCACGACCACTTTTACCAACATAAACTAATTCTGATTCCTTTTTAGATTTATAAACTAAATAATTATTATTACCAACTTCTCTAATATCAAAATCTGACATTATTGATAAGATTGGAATTTGATCATCTAATTGTAGAGACATTTTAACAAAAGGTTCTAAATTAACGAAATTAGTTGATTCAATTATAATTGTTGGAACATTATGATTTAATAATTGATTTTTCAAGATTGGATTCAGAGAAGCACAAATAGTTGATAATTCTTGTAATGAAGTTGCAGATAAAAAGATAAAATCTATTGAAGAAGAGGTAGAAGATGAAGTTAAAGTTGAATAATCATCTATATTAGCATAAACATTATCTAAAGTGTATCTATTATTACCAAATTGACTTGAAGTCCAATTAAAGGAAATGGAAGATGTATTTGAAAGAGGGGGTTGATTTGAAGGATCTAGAACAGCAGTTGAAACTATTGTTGATAGAGATACTTTATTTGAAGCATTTAATCTCCAATTATAGAAAGCTATATTTGGATGACGACCAATGGATAGAATATTATAAGGAGCCATGGCTAATTAAATTTAAGAAGTAGAAGGTAAAAAAGATGAAGGTAAACAAAAGGGAAATAAATATAAATAAATCAAAATAAATATAAATAAATCAAAATAAACCAAGTGGAAATAAGAGGAAATAAACAGATGATGTAAATAATAATGAAAAGAATATCAACAAAGAAAGAAATAAGAAATATTGAAAATAGAATCAAAAATTATTAAAACATGAAAACATGAATATAATAGCCTCAGAGCTGAGTCTTAATGAGTCTTTCCCTCTCTCAATAATAAATACTAAAAATAACTTTTATTTTAAAGGGTTTTTATAGTATCTGTTTCGAATCTTATTATTATGTGGTTTTTCTTTTTATGAATCTTGATCTTATTTTCTCATTTGTATCTTGTCACTTTTTCTTTTATTATTTTATCACACTACATATCTTCAATGCCATCACGTCGTACTAAAACTCAGAAACTTATATTACTTGCAAATTTTACTTCCCTCCTCTTTTGGATATTCCTTCTATCTCGTCTTTGTATCTTATACCCTCTAACAGGGGCAAGATTTTTACCTGGTGGAATTGCTGATTTTTATATAAATTTACTCCTATTCTCAACATTATATGATTTATCCTCATTTTACATTGTTATACGTCATATATATGGTACATCTATATTATCATCAATTATAACTTCATTTGCTAAATTAATACTAATGTCAACTCTTCATAGATATCCTAAAATTGCACGTTCTCAATTATTTCCCCTTTTATTATTACTGCAATCATTACGTGAAATTATCTATAGATATTATAATACTCAAAAAGTACGTACATTTAATCATCCGGGGGCAAATATTTATAAATTGAAAAATATTACTTTCATTATAATTCAACCAATTGAATCAATTGTTTCTACAATTCTTATATTTCAATCATTAACAGAATCTCCTGCATTGGATTCAGTTTGGCCTTCAATTGATCAAATTACAGAATCTTATGTTAAATTATTCATTCGTGTTATTTTAGTTATTGGTCCTGTATCCCTTTATTTCGTTTACAGACGTACAGTTTCTAAATTTACAAGATCTTGGAGTTTATTAGGACATTCGAAGAAGGAATGATTTGTATCTGTCTGTATTATACATCTACATACTTTCTTGTCTATATAATCATGTCTAATCCTAATCCTATATATTATAATCTAATTAATGATTATTCCTTTAAACACGACATGAAAAAAAAATTATGATTTCGTGTTTACTTTTCATTTCTTCTTTTTGTGACTTGTCACAAATTTCTTCTCTTGTATTCCCAAACTATCCACTATATAAACCATATAATACCACTAGTTCAAGAACAAGAACTAGTATACATCATATATCAGACTCTTTTCTAGAACACAATGAATAACCGTCGTCGATCTCTTATACCTAAACCAAAATTAACTACAGAATTATCAAATTCAAGAAATTCATCTCCATTATCAACACCTTCTAATTCACCTAAGAAAACCAATCCAAATACACATACAATATCACCTTCAAGATTACCATTACCAAATAAAAAACGTTCAACTTCTTCATCTTTGGATAATTATTTAGATACTTTACAATCACATTTATCTGCTGATATAAATGCTGAAAGAATTGCACTTTCAACATTACTTCATCAAATTGATGAAAGATTAATTCAATATAATCAATTATGTAAGAATTTGAAAAATTTACAAAAAAATGAAATTAAATTGAATAATTCAATAATTGAATATGAAATTGGTATACCATTGAAAAATTCAATACTTTTACAGGAAACTGAAAAAATTTCAATTGAAATTGGTGAAATTGAAGAAAAAATTGAGTTTCAAAAAAATAATCTTATAAAGCAATTTAATAAAAAAGAAGAAAAAATAAAAGAAACTTTTCAAGAATTAGTTAATGATGCAAATGATGATGATAAAGAGGCAATAGCTGAAAGAGAATCAAAATTAGAAAATTTACGATTGAAAAAGAAAGATTTATTGTCTAGAATTGAACAGGCTAAAAATCATATGAATGATGAATTATCTAAATATAAAACATCTCTTAGTAAGGAAATTGATGAAAATAATGAAAAACTTTCAATTGAATCAAATCAATTAACTGAAGAACTTAACAAATTAAAATCTAAACATGATTCACTACAATCAACACACTCAGAATTAAAGAATAAAGATGAATCAGCTGAAACTAAGATAAAATCCATTGAATCAGATATAATCAACAAGAAAAAGCAAATTGATGAATTGAAGTATAAACTATTTGATATGAAAAATTTAATAAATCATTTGCAAACAGATGTTTTCAATGCTTCTAAATTATACACCGATTTCCAAGATAATGAATACACAACAACCAAATCTGAATGGATTGAATCTAAAAGATTATATGAAAATGAAAAGAGTAAAAGAATTAAGATTGAGATTCAAATAAGAGAAATGTCAGGTATTCCAACTATAATCATACTCCAGAATGATCATAATAAATCACTAAATAAATCTAAATTAAGTGAATTTATCAAAGAAGAGAATTATGATTGGAAATTAGAATTTAATACAGAATTAGAGGCATTACTTGATGGTATTTCATTCTCTCTATTGATATGTAATGAATTAGAAATTTTAGATATATCACAATCAATAATTGATCATTTACAAACCACGATCCATAAACATGACAGATTCAATGCATTTACACCAATTTTACAAATTATCAATTTCACTAAAATATCAGAATTATTTACAAATATTACCATCCCTACAGATATTGAAATTAGAGGAGTTCACATAATAATGGAAAACACAATATCCAACACGAAACGACAATCTGTTTTACTCATCTCTCATATTGCAAATCCATCACAATTAAATTCATTGCAACATATATATACAACATTCCCCTGTTTAACTGTATGTGAGAACATATCAGATAATTGGATTGATGAAATGCAATTATTAGCAGCTGTTAAACCTGTAAGATTCAGACAATCATATTCATTACTTAACCAACTTTAATTTTTCTGTAAAAGTACAGGAAAAATTATGTAATCATTTCAGAACAGGTTGGACATAAAATAACAGTTAACAGAACGGAATAATATTTTATGTTATGATAAGGTAAATACATAATATATCAGATGACTATAAATAAGAGGTCATATCCCTAATTATACTTTTATATATTACATTATATAAGTTAGTTCATTTACTAACCAAAACTATATCAAGTTATGTATTGTGTGTAAGATATTATACGAATATATTTTACTAAAGTCCTAATAACAGCGGTTACAATGTCTCACGTTTTATTGTAATTTT